>JAATLQ010031124.1:121101-171550 GCA_013421005.1 Heliconius erato x Heliconius himera | reverse complement strand
TGTAAGTATGTATGTATGCATTTATTTATGTATTATATGCTATGTAAGTTTAGATTTATTTAAAGCAAGTACACCTCTACCGATTTAACTACTCCTACACCTTAAGGTTGCCTGGCAGAGATCGCTTATAGCGATAAGGCCGCCTGCTGTACATTTCATCATTATTTGCATTTGTGTTTTGTTTTTCTTTTTATATTGTGTGGTGTACAATAAAGTATATTATTATTATTATTATTATTATTGTAAGTCACATAAAAAATCTCATAACATGATATAAAATGAAGATAATATAGACAATAATAAAGAGACACTGTCATGTGGAAAATGGGTAATGGAACTCCAGGCTTTGTTTTAGTTCTACGAATGTACGACATTATTAAAACATATTTTTCGGAAATGATTCGAATCTGCAGTTTCCAAATATTCGTATAATTGTTGTTCAATTACAAATATTCGTATAATTGTAATATTAAAATATTTTTTTTCTTGTAGCTCTACGTAGTAGAACTACAAAATAGAAGAAATAGTATCAGTATTACCAGTATCCCGTATAAAGCATGGTATGGCAGAGGCGAAACTTAACAAACATAACGAACGCCGCAGTTTGTCCAGCAGAGCGAAGAAATGAAAACAAATATAATCATTATTCCTAGTGGGAATCGAACCTACAACCATTGTGCTTACAGCCAGACGCTACTCCATTGCGCAACGACGGCCTTATCCTATGTAATTTTTTTTAGCTCCACGCTATATCCCGCTTATAGTAGGGTTGGCAGAGGGAACCTATAAACCTAGGCCCGTTCCCATTACTTCCGTTTCCCACTTCCCGCAAAATTCTGGAGGCATAAAGTGTTCAGCGGCGGAATTCATCGCCACGCTTGGCGTCGTACCAAAGCGGGGAAATGAAAATATTAAATATTCCTCGTGTGGGAATCGAACCCATAACCTGTCGTGCTTACAGTAGCACACTTGTTCCCCTGTGCCACATCTGCCTTCCTATTTCTTTAATTGCATTAGTAATGATAACATAAGTGGTGTGAAAATGAAATAGTTTACATTTAAAATAATATGTAAATGTTTGATGTTTATTATGTTAGATGATGATAACCTGTGACTTCTAGAACGACAGAACGTTTTTTATAGCGTTAGACAAATTGAGTTGTAGGCCGATTTGTATTTAAATAAAGCCATACTGTGGTGATTATTACGCAACAACTTTGCGAACTTTAAATCTACAATATGGTTTTCATTTATTTTGTCGGATGTATATTATTAGTAAGTTAGTTAGTTGAGGCCAGTCGTAGCGCAGCGGCACGAAGTGTGACTGTAGAACCGACTGGTTGTGGGTTCGATCACCACTCGAGGAGATTAAATATTTACTTAAATTTATATTTCCATTTTTTCGCTCTGGTGTCGAGGCTAAGTATGGCGTTGAGTTCTGCCACTCAACACGCAATGCCTCCAGAATTCGGCAGAAAGTGGGGAACGGAGTGTCTTAACATTAGGTTCCCTTTGCCTACCCTGCTGTGTGCGGGATACAGCATGAAACTGATTTATATTATAAGTAATTAATACTAGAAAGTTAAGATATCCATTGTTTATTATTACTACATTTAATAAAACAACTTAAATTTTAGAGTTTTAAAATATTATTTCATAAAACAAACAGAACATAATTGATTACAAAAAGAATATAAATCTATAAAGTAAGAAACCATGTAAAGACAAAAAAAATCCTGAATTAATAATAGTAAATATGTATTTTTAATTATTCTTGTCTCGTATATCCAAAGAAAAACATAAAGAAAGTCCCAATATTATTAAAGTTAGTTTTGTTGATGGTAACAAGTTGCACACACAGCCTCCACTGCATGGTAGGCATGTACCCGTCGCGCAGGTTTTTCAGAGAAGAATGTCGATTCGTTAGCCGGTATTGGCCGCGCGGACTAAAATAATTTGCGGCTTTGCTCTTTCAATTCAAGTGGGTATTCTTTAAGAAAAACTTACTTTGGTTTTGGATAATTGTTTTTTTATTTATATATGTATGTTTAAATAATTTAATAAAATGTTTTTAAGGTTATTCAAGTGATGGATCGTATAATAATCTAAAGTGTTTTAGTCTACGTGTTATTTGTTATCTCTTTATCGTTTTCTCAAACAATCTGACGTATCGTCCCGTTAAGGTCCAGATCCAGATGTTTCCTAGGATTACTTATAAGCCTATTAATAGCCTAGAGTCTAAAATAGTTATTTTAATTGTACTGTGATCATAGAAGATTACTTTCTTTTTCTTTATGCTTTATGCCGTTTACATCGGTGTAAGCAGAGAGAACCTAGAGAATATTCTGGTCTTCATTTTCTGTCCGAATGCGAGCGAGACATTACATGTGAAGTGACGAAACTCAACACTGTACTTTTTCTTAATAAAGCGCGGAAATTATAATACATAAACCTAAACTTTGGACCCAAATTATAGAAGACCGCCAGTTCACAAAATTTAACAGAACCCTCAGTTTTTGTGACCTCTCTATTCTTGCCAAGAATATTTCTTAAGTATAAATAATATTTATAAAAGTTTACTATTTTGTAACAGGCAAGTAGTTCGCGAAAACTATCAAAAACTTAACTTATTCTGTTTTCTATGGCGATATGTGTATAACCACTTTCTTTATTATATAAAATTACTTGTTTACATAAAATTATGGCTTAAGCTGGAAACTTACATTTTACTTCATGTACATTACGTTTATAGCAAACATTTTCACCGCGAAATACACTTTTTATTTGGAGAGGAAGTAGATTTAAAAACTTTATTTGGACTTTAAATTGTAACAAGTCATAAAAAATTGCGGATTTGCAATGTCCATAGAACCGTTCTAATTAGAGAGCTGAGAGACATACATAGTTAATGAATAAAAAAATCTACAAATTGTTTTATTAAAAAAAAAATATATATATATACTTTAAAAATATATTAACAAATATATATATATATATATATATATATATATATATATATATATATATATATATATATATATTTGTTAAACTTTGCTGCTATTGAGAGACTAACAGACAATGCACACGCAAAACAACTGGACGTAGTAAACTGAAACTTGGTAAGTAGGTTCGGGAGTGTAGGAGAGTACTAAGAGATGTTTCCGAAATTTTAACGGGAACGGGAAAATACGAGTTTTTTTCAGTTTACGTCCTTAAGTCGATGCCAACAAAGTTCAGGGTGCCGCGTGACTTCCGGATTATTTCCTAAAAATATATTTTATTTTATGACTGAAATTTAAACTCTGGTGATCCGTTCATTCATTCATTAAAAATACACAACTGTCGCATTCAGTTAAGTCTAATGAAAATATGCCACGCAAGCATCATACTAATTGACATGACGAATTCTCAATTATTCCTAAATCCCACCCCATCAAAAGACATGCTTCAGTTTTCCATTAAAACTGCCATTCTATATGACTTTAATTACGAAATTTCAGACAATGCTTGCAGCCTATGTTAAATTGTATAGTACTTAAGTGAAATATGAAGTATGAGATTGCTTTAAATGTAAGATCAAAGGAGCGAATCATTTCCTTTAAATGATACTTTTCATTTCAATTGCAGTCATTTTAGCAATTGCAATAGTTTTTTATACGCCGTTCATACAACTATCAGGACCTTACAATAAATCAGAAGCTTTATTTCTATTGTTATATCAATTTTGTCGTGTATGAAGCGAATTACAATTTAAACTTGTGTAATTTGCGATACCACTTTTTTAAGATGCTTAACTAGCCTTAGATCTGGTCCATACAAGCTAACGATATGAGCTATTTATAATCCTATCGTGTATGTATCTATCCTTAACATTTCTTTCCATTGACTTTTACATTACGTTCCCATAGTCGGTAATGATCTATGGTGACCTCTTAGAAAACCATGGTCTCAGTAATCTTGATTGATTAATGTTTCTATTTATTCTGTCTAGTATTGTTCGCTTCTCACGTGTCCGTTTAAATGCGCGTGCTTAAACCATACTCAAAAGATGGCTTTGATGATATCGTGAAATATATGTATAACATATGCTGATTCATAATTTCCATGGATTGTATTGAGAAATTATGTTTTTTCATAGATTTTTAATATTTTTTTTTAAAATCCCTAGGCTACTGAAACATTCCGGTTTTGTAAAAATACTTAAAAACCACGTAAATTATAAAAGCTTATTAATCTGCCCAAGAATATTTAAAGATTAAAAGTCTGTGGAGTTAAGATTACTTCAATTTTATGCTGGGCGGGGCTGTGTTAACTAATAAATGTGTAGCCTACATATTTAGGGACCGCTCTTCCCAACTAACCTGCCTTCAGAGCCAGTGGTAGCTTATTATTTATTGGACTCAAAAGTGCTTGCGAAAGTCTATTTGAATAAAGAGTTATTTTATTTGGAGTAAACTGATATTTAGCTCGTGCTTTATTTGTATTATTTTGTACTATATGCCGTACGATTGTATCGTCTAGACTCTTTAACTAGAGTAGGTACTCCTACAAGGCTTATCATCATACTTTATCGACATAATATGTTCACTTATCAAAATATATTACGTAATTATCTAAATAATATCTTATACTTAGTTGTGTTTTATCTAAATATGAATTCTATTGATTTTGTTATAGCGAAATATAATATTTAATCATATATAAATATTTAATCTTATTTGCCTAGTAACATATTTTTGGCTCGTTGTATAGAATTTTTATTATATTTTTTATGAAGGACGACGTTTGATCTAATTATATTAATCATAACTACATTAAAACCATTATTTAATATTTTTTTATTGTATACGAATTGACTCGTATATCGACTAAATTATTACTCAGACAACAAGAACTATTCGAGTCAATCTAACTTCTAAACAAATTCTTCTAATTGTAAAGGGAACCCACAACCTTGCACCGAACAGTCGCTTCACTAAACACTGTTGGTCTAACAGGCCAATCAACTTATTAGCACTTCCGCCTCCGGTACAAAATGTTCAATGTCGAGGTCCCTGCAAAACTTCGGCTCGTCACGGCCGTCGTTTGTATGCAAACTACTGTCAAGCGAGGAAAACTATTTTATTACAGTACCTACCCACATTACATACTTGATTATCCCTGCAAAATTTTGTATGGAATTAATTAAATTTTCCTTATATTAATACAAATGTATTTAATTTTAATATATTCACATTTTGAAGTAAATTCTATAAAATTAAAAAGCTTGGAAGTAAGAATTTACTAAATGAGTGATTCGATGTTATAATTTTTAGCATATATTAAATTGGCATGTTTTTTTTTTGTAATATGTAAACACACATTCAATACAATACAAAAATCAATAACTTAAAAGGCATACAGTTATGCAAATCTTATTCATTTAGAAACGCAAGATTACCGGCAAAAGAACAACTTCGAACATTTCAAAAGCCGACGTTCAAAGAATCGTAATTTACAGACTGCTCGGTCGTCGAGAAGAAATCTTGAATTCTTGCTAAAGCAATGAAAATTCATAGTGGTTGGTCCTATTTCTTTTCATTTTATTCTTGACCTGTCCTACTTTTGTTTTATTATTATGTATTCTGAATGTAAAATAGGATATTAATAGTCAATGAGATTGTTTTAACTAGCTTCTTTGGGGTTTAGCAAGATAGCAATGCTGTTTTTTTTTTATTTTACGCTCGTACTTAAATTTATGTTTCAAAATCTCGTCTCATCTGAACATACATATAAATTTTGGTATAATCATATAATAATCATTCCAATCAAAATTTATCAAAATTTTTGATTGAAATGATTATTATCTGATATAACAATTTTTTTTTTAACAAATCATTTACTTCTTTTTTATTTATATGCTCATATTGCACGCTTTAATATATAATAGTTAACAATTTGTCTTGAAATGTAAAATGGATCGCGGTGAAAAGTGCTAACCGTCCACTTTACAGTACATTCTCTGTTCAAATTATGTGCACGCGATCATATTTTGTTGAGTTTTTTTTGTAGAGAATCTAAGACATTGCATTGATTATTGTCTGTCCGACATTGAGGAATAATTTCACTTGCATACATTTACATGATTTTAATTAATAAAATTCAATTATTATTCGTTAATTAACTGTAACTACTTTGTAGAATAAATTATTAATATATTTTTTCTTATAAAATTTAATTACTCATGCTTCACGCTGTATCACGCATAACGAAGGGTAGCATAGGGAACTTATTAATTAGACACTCCATTCCCCACTTTCAGCCCATTTATCTAGACTAGACATTACTTGTTGAGTAGCGGAACTAAACGCCACACTTTGCCTTGTTACCTACAACCGTTTTCAAAATCAAATCAAATCAGCTTCACTACCACAGCAGGGTAGACAGAGGGAACTTAGTGTTAAGACGCTCCGTTCCGCACTTTCTGCCAAATTCTGAAGGCATTGCGTATTGAGTTGCAGAACTTAACGCCGCGCATTGCCTCGACACCAGAGCGAAGACATGGAAATATAAATTTAAGTAAATATTTCATCTCCTCGAGTGGGGATCGAACCCACCACCAGTCGGTTTTACATTCACGCTTCGTGCCGCTGCGCCACGACTGGCCTTTACAACCGTTTTCTTTACAGTAAAAGCTGTGCCGCTTCTTAAAAAAATAAACAATACTAAATTCTTTATAGCTAACGTAACGTAACTTTTAAAAAATGTAATCTACACTAGATATCTCAATTAGCCTCCACACAACAAAACGGTACACACGTTTACTTTTCACGTTTTCACGTTGATCAACATGTGCGACGTAATATGTATTCGCTACCTGCGACCCTGGACACACGCCCGACTCTCCGTATCAATTATTGATCACTAATCCCGTCTACTCAAGATACCGTGACTGTAATGCGTGTGTTAATTAATTTATTTGCTCTTGTTGTGTACGGTACACCGCAGTCAGTGTATGTAAGTAAGAGTGGGTAGTATGTAGTACATAATATTGTAGTAGTACTAGTAGTAGTAGAATGTATAAGTAATTTTTGATTTCAGAATTTACTTAGGTATGGGCTTAGGGATTATAGGATCATGTCAATCTTAACAGCTTCACACTTTTCCCGGCATAGAAGGCAAGAGATGACGGAACCTAGGGTTAACTGTTAAGACACTGTACGTCCGTTCACCATTTTTCGTTTAATTTTCGAGACTGTGTGTTGCGGCACTCAACGCCGTCTTTTGTCTGCCATAGCGAGGAAATGAAATATGAAAATCTCTACTTTATTTTGTCAATTCTTTTTTTTACAAGCCTTTTTGTAATTACCGACATTACCAGTTGTTAATTAAAAAAGTTTTCTGACACCTTCTCTGTACGTTTAATAAATAATTAAATATGCTTATGATTATATTATATTATGATCTTAAATTGTGCTTGCCTGCCTGTCTGTCTGTATACATATACATCCTCAGATTTCAGATTAATTAACTGTTTTGAATAAAATATTAAATAATAAGTGAAATTATAGTTATTTATTTTAACATTCTTGGCAGCTCCAAACTGATTTAAGGTACAATATGCTCATATCTTTTGCCAAATAATAAATTATACATACCCGTCCAATATGTACGAGTCTCGTATGTAGTCCAAACGTAACGTCAACGTAAATATTTTGGTGCGCTATGATTTAGCTTACAAAACAAATGGCAGGCTGAGAAGACAAGATATGTTAGATTAGATAGTTAATTATTTTTAAACATTTTTAAAGTGTCGTTCCACACTTAGGAAAGAAAGATATTTATTAAGAAAAATGTATAAAAATTTGAAACGTAGCGGGATTTAAACTCGCGCCTCTTTGGAAACCGTCCTTTCCCCTTGGATGATTTCCAAAAAGGAACCGAACCCACAACTTGTCACGCTTACAGTCGCACGCCCCTGCGCCAAGACTGACCTCAAATGTAATTTAATTGCTACATATTTCTACTATATTTCTAAAATTGCAACTAAACAAATTAGAAGCCATTGAACGCCGTATACACATACTAGTACATACGTGCATGTCTATATAAATAAAACAGTAAAATCACATGGAGTATGGTGCGGCCTCGAACGACCCGCCTGTAACTAATCGCCGCCTCAATGGAATCTGTACCGCACACGGCCTTGCCTATAATATGTTTTTAAGCATTCATTGCAAAAACGTGTCATATATTTTACCTACCTACCTGTAGGTATTGGTAATCTTTTCAATAGTCGTTTTGTTTTTTTTTAATTAGAAAGGATTACATATAGGGTTTTTTGTAAAACTTTGTTTTTAACATGAAAGTGCCTAATTTTTCAAGAATCAGATGTTTTATCTAATAAAAAAGCTGATATTTAGGATTTTTTTTCTCATTAATATATAACTAATAAAATATATAATATACTATAAAATTGAAATGCTCTCTTAGTGAGCAATACAACAAAAAATCATTTTTTGTTGTTCCATTATTCACAATCTGACCGGACCTCGATAGCTTTTATGTGCCGTCCATAATAAATGTCTAATGTTACATTATTTTAAGCCCGAAAAGTTACAACAGGTCTCCAAAGAAAAAGGTTTACTAATATAAACATTTAAATGGAAACCTCAATACTTCATTGGAAATTGAAGAAGGGTGTGAGGACACAATATTTTCTAGGATATTAAACAAAGTTTTTATAAGTCTTGTAAAATGTTATAAAAATATATTTAAAAAAATATTATTAAGCTGAAGTGTTTGTTTGGTTGAGCGCTCTGATCTATTCTTTTAAATTCGAAAACTCTTTTAGAGTTCGTTCTATAGTCCATTTATCGACGAAAGCTGTAGACATCATGTTTAGTTTAGTAGTTTAGTTTCTGTGTAATCCACTATACTTTTGATGAACGTCACCTCGAACACTACAAATATATCAATTATGAGGCATACACAAGTACTGATTATTTTCATTTGATAGAAACCCAATGGCACTCAAAGTTGCAAGTTGCAAAAATCTAATAAAAGAAATAAACAATTGAAGCAATGACAATTAGATTTTCCATCTCTGTTGTAAAAGATTAATATATGATTGTGATGGCTCTGTTTACTACTTTTTAAGCAAAACATGCAAGGCGGAAACTATAGGACATGGTTGTAAACACATTTTATGATACTTTGAAATTATATGGAAAATGCAAGATGACTCGATGTAAAACTTCTATAAGGAATATTAATAGCTCAGGAACGTTTATTAAGTACCTATATAAAGAAAATTATGTTTAGTTTCTTCTTGGTTTGTTGTTTGTAAGTTGATCGTTTTTTCCATATTAAAAAAGAATTTTACTACCAGTAGGTGTTTCTAACAGTAGTTAGAAATTATTTTGATGTATGTATTTAAAAAATCTTAAATGTGTGATATGTTGGCGTGATGGTATATGACTAGTTTATTTATAAAGAAATATTATATAAAAAAAAAGGTTTACCGTCATTGAAATTTTGTCGTAATTTCATTAGGTATATTCCAAATAAGTATAGGTAAACCAATGATCTATAAAGACAATACGTACGTCCTTTGCTCCTCGCCCACATAACGACTTATTGTTATATAAAATCTATTTTTTTGTAGCAGTTTCCGAACCGACATCAGCCATGTGATCGTAGCCTTTAACGCACCACCGCACCCAACCGGCAATCATCGAATCGATTCGCTTCGTTAATCCACAGTGTTTGCGTTTAGCTATTTTAAATTATTTTGACAAAAACAAACAATAATAAAATTACCTATTGTTTCCGTTGTGACGTGTTGCTTAGTAGAACAGAGAGCTGTGTCACTGGCTACTATACTATAATTTTTTTATAAAAGGTTTCACACGATTGGAACCTGCGCCTCTTGGTAATCGTCCAAGCGTCCAACCACTCAACCATACGTTTTATGATGATATATAGTAGGTATATTAATTTTCTATTAAAAAAATGTTTTTCTTACCCAGGTATAGAATAATATGTACTTTGAAAGTTTGAAAATATTTGTATTAAAAAATATAATGTACATTGCACATATTACTTTCTCTCGCATTAAACGATTTGATTAAACAAATACCTCGATCGGCCCACACCACAACCATTTCAATATAAACTTGTAGCAGTCGCGGCGTATTTTCGTATTTCACACCGGACGGCGTCGGTGTGAATGACTTGTTCATAAAAAACGTAAACAAATGGTTACTTCACTATGGGCCGGCCATTACCGAGTGACCGTCAACCTTGTCATAGTTTGGCAAACGTTTTGCTAGTGATGACTTCTTCAGTTGCTGGTTTTTTTTCTTTTTTTGTACGATTTATTTGTTGTCGATTTTTTTTTTGGATTTTTTTTAGTGTGGTGTATATGTTGTGTTGATTGCTAAACGGGTTAGTTATTAGTTGTGGGTTCGAGTTTCAAATGTCAAAATGCCTCAAAATTCTGCCTACGTATCCTGTTATGTGCGGGATTTAGCGTGAAGTTTAAAAAACCCGATGTTTGGAATAAACTAAAAAGAAATAACTTTTCAAATTGTTTGTACCTTTTCAGTAGATTCACTATGACTTTTACTATCCATCAATTTAAAACTTAACTTAGCTTCACGCTTTATCCCTAGCCGGGTAGTCAGAGAGAACGGAGCGCCAAACGCTACGGTACCATCAATTTGTATTAACTAAATAGTTATTCGAATAATATTTACCAATAATGGTAAATTAATACAGTTTTTAAGTAAAATTTATCAAATGTGAGACATTTCTAAAAGTAATACTTATCAATTTTATGTTAATTATATATATTATTCGTTTATTTAAGTTGTAATTTGAAATACTTATTTAAAGTAACGTCTGTATCTATATTGAGCACTACTCTATATTTATTTGAATATTATCTAACTAATAAGGCTACATTATTTTTAATTTAAAGTACTTGACATGTATATTGTTGGTTAGTTAGATGCTGGCTTTAGTGACTATGCCACCGTCGTGGATTCGATTTCCACTTGCATAAAATGTTCAATTCTTTGTTCTGGTAACAAGACGAGGTGCGGCTTTAAGTTCCAACAGTGAGAGAAGGATTGTCCAAACACTAGATTGCCACTACCTACCTGTACCTATAGCTAAAAAGTAAGAGAGAAACTACTGTTACAGATTCATTGTCCATCGTCCGCCCAAGACATAGATATCTTTCATAAAATTGATGTTTTTAATTTTTTTTAAAGGACTTGAGGACTTAAATTTTTCTTTCAGATTTCCTTGATTCTTTAGTAATTTATCATTAAGAGGCCGGGGGTAAATTTAATTACTGCTTTCTTTAAGATAACAAAAAAATATATAGCTATTTATTTAATATACATCTCATGGAATTAGAATTTCTATTATATACAAGAAATATAATGTATAACTAAATATACTTTTTTCTAATAATATGAAGTTGAAGAGTTTGTTAGGTCCAACGCGCTAATACTAGAGACCACAGGTTAGAATAAAAAAAACATAATATGAATGGTCCATTAATAATGAAGACAGACTATATAATAATGTTAATCGTTTTGTTGTAACCTGTACTGTATCTGCGATCAAAATTACCTTAGACAGTCAGAAATTGTCATATGTTGTTCCATAAGAACAATCGATTAAAGGAAAAATTAAGAAAGTTATAAGAATAAATATTTTAATGCATCTTTAGATGATTTACTAAAGAACCATTTTTACATACCACTTCTATTTAACAAAAAAAGTCAAATAAAAGCCTAAAGTAAACCTTGCCGCAGTATATTTACATACAGCAGTTACTAGTTTAACTCAGCCGGTCCGCATATAAACACACCTGCCGACGCCCGCCCGTTATCGTCCACCTAGAACGCGAACGCGAATACCTCGTTGTACTAAATATTTGGAATGACGACGACCTTGATTCGCTTTGAGATATATGTATTTTTTTATTAATAAGATTAACTTTTTAGAAAACGTATAAAATTTTTAACGTAGCGGAACTCGAACCCACTCCTCCTGGAAACCGACCAGGAGTCCCCTAAGTGTGGAATAACACTTTAAAAATATTAAAAGATTAACTTTAATTTAATTACATTTTCTTTGAGTTTTTAAAAGGGCAGAGTTTCTTATTTGTGTATATATTTTTGACTTATATACTCGTATGTAGTACACCTGTGGTATTATTTTTCCTTATAACGTTAAACTTAGAGTAATATAAATTTGTCCACCTTTTGTATGCTTACGAAAAGTAGTTACATATTTAATTATATAGTTATGTAAGAATTCACTTCATTTATTTGTAAACTTAGTCATTAGGACACCAAACGTTAATACTGAAACAACATTTACGATTAAAATTATTTCTCACAACTATTAAACTAAACTATAAAGAATATTTTGGGCATGTCGAACGAATGAGTGATGAAAGAAAAGGAATAGAGAGAGAGAGATAGAGGGAGACCTTAGTTGACCTTTGAAAACAAAGGAGGAAGGTCACGTAAAAAGCATGAAGACTCCCCGGATTCATACCTGCCCATGTATGACGAGGTTGATATCAGTGGACAAGGCGAAAGATGTATGTAGAGGCCGTAGCGTTTGGCGCCTCGTTCTCTCTGACTTTGTTTTAGTTAGTTAGTTAGTTTAGTTTTAGTTCTAAACTAAAGACTTAGTACTAAAGAGTTATACGCTTTAATAAAAAAATCCATAATCACATAAAATTGAAAATTAAGAAAAATTAAGTTAGCAAAACATAATTAGCTAAGTACAAAGTAGGGTTAAGTTATAAAATATGAAATTTTATTGAAACAGTGCCGCCTCTACGGCCAACCGGCTACCGTTATTGACACAAGTCGTAATATTGTTATTATTATGTATATAAATTTTCGCTTTATCACATCGAATCCTGCAACATCTGCAAAATATTTGTATGAGCCATCCAAAGTGTAATTTAAATGCAAAGCTTTTTTTAACATTGTCGAAGTTTAAAGCTCATAAAATATATTAAATTTTGTGAAATAATAAAAATAAAATACGACATACTAAACGCAGTAATCAAAACCCGTCATTAAGTTCCGCTATTCAACACGCAATATATCGGGTGTTAGGTAGACAATGAGGTAAGGAGTGTAAGCTGCTTTTTTAAATATAGTATATAGCTACATACATAAATGTTGCTTAGGTACGTAGATGTAGATACGGTGGTATCTTAGCTTAGTTCACACGTGCCAACTATTTAATAATTTTGTACTACGCATATTTTAAGGCCATATAATATAATAATCATAAAATCGTCATCCATAATTAAATGACACATCAAAAGATTAGCGAGTAAATGTGATCATAATCGAATTTTTATCAATATTTATTAGTCTAGACTAGAGAATTTTGATATAATAAATAACTTCCTTAGAGTGCATGAATGAGGACAATTTTGTAACTATATTACTAAGTGGAATAGAAGCGGGAATGTAGGTAAGAAAATAAAGCCGGTCAAGGGCGAGCTTGCTTGGCACGCTAAGGGTTTCTATGTAAAACACGCCTACTTCCTATATTTACTTTAGTTGACGTTTTTATATAAATGTTATAATTGCTACTTACTTGATTTTGTCAAATAAAGAAAATTAGATAAGGTCGCGTATTACTGTTACTTTTGTATAAAAACCCATTCTTAGTTTTAGAGCTCTCGTGTCCTTAAACATTCAAAGAGGAAATTGATTTAAAACCTCTATTCTAAACATTCAAAGAAGAAATTGATTCAAAGTTTCTATTACATATTTATTTATAATTATTTCCTAAGTGTGGAATAACACTTTAAAAAACGTTAAAAACCTCTATCTATTACACTTTTTTATAGAAATAAAAATAACTTAAGTTGTGCTCATCCTGCCAAAAATAAAAAAAATCGTACTGCGGTAGAAGTAAATGTTATTTTTCTCCATTATTGATACACGATATGGCAAAGGGATTCTCTGCAAGAGATAACATCGATCGAACAAGACAGGTGTTTATGTATCAACTAGTAAAACGTGTCCGTAATAGATATTAGCGGTGTCGGTCGCGTAGGACTGAGGCGCCGTCTACGCCCTCGCAAATTACGTGGATTGCGTCAGTAGGTATCTATCACACGTTGGCCAATGGCCCTATGGAATTTGAAATTTTTAAGGCCTTCTACGAAAGCCTACGATTTTCTTTTTGTATGTGGTTCATTATATTACAGCTTAGCTAATGCTTTTCATTATAATAATTGTCGCCCGAAACTTTATATCTGTGACCGTAAAATAAAAAAATCTTCTAGTTTTTCCCGTTCTCATAGGGATGTCGAGAAATCCTCTCCAAGTATTCCCCTCACTGACCTTCCTTCGTCTGTGCTTATTCTGTCAGTCCCTTAGTAACGGAAGAGTTTTATATTTTACATTGCAGACGCTGTCAAGCGGTATATATCTGCCGTTAAAAAGTATACATAGTCATACTTTTTACTGATTGAAGACATTTTATTTTAGTTGTATTAATAAGAGTATTTGATCATATACCTACCAATTTTAATCGTAAATTCGTAACAAATTTATAAGTTGCGCTAAATATTTTTATTACTTTTGACTTTTTCCCTTTATATAAATAATTTTTCATTGAATAAATTGTAATTTTCCGCAAATAGAAACACTCACCAAGAATTACTATACGTAATTGATGAAACATTTTCAATATAATTAGAGTAGCTATGAGCAATTCGATACAGCAATTAAATATAAACCGGCAGGATATGAACCAGTTCGTTATCTGTCCCTTTATAACATAACGAACTAATTATCATAAACTCCTATAAAGGTTAAAGCCCTTCATTCATATCGAATTCATTTAATGCAATTTATATGTATGTAGGTAGATAGTTAGAATGGCCAGTCGTGGCTCAGGGCACAAATGTGTGATTGTAAACGCGACAGGTTGTGAGTTCGATTCCCACTTGAAGAAATGAAATATTTAATATTTTTATTTCTCCGTTTTGGTGTCGAGGCAAAACGCGGTCTTTAGTTCCGTCACAAGCAATGTCTCCAGAATTCGGTGGAAAGTTGGGAGCGGAGTGTGATACCAGGCTCCATTTGCCGATCCTGCTACCTGCGGGATACAGTGTGAAGCTGATGAAAAGGTACTTAAAAAAGTATGAAGAATATTCAGGATTTGATTCTTACTTAGTGATTGTTAAGTATGTCACGATATATATATTGCTCGTTACTTTCCTTGAGCATATTGGAAGATCAACGTTATATCTTCGGCTTGTATCTATTAAAGTAATATTTAAAATTCATTTTGGTCGGAAATTACAGTTCCTATGGATATTTTAGTTCCGAATGCAACAAGCAAGTATTATTTCATAATATTTAATTGACCAATTGCGTCAATAAGTTGCATATTGTTCAATAATACATCCGCTGTTTAGCTACAAATTACAAGCACATATACGGAAACTGAAGAGGAAGACAGCGAATCGCTTCCCCCAACTTCAGATTTTTTGCTTCATACACGATGGCAAATAATTGTTTTTTAATTACTAGTACACGCCACTTAAATCACTTAAGTCTGGCTCGTCGTACATATTCAGTGAGGGCACTTTGAATATACATTTAATAAATATGTATTGTTTTTATAGCTTCACGCTGTATCCCGCATATATCGGAGTAAACAGGGAAAAGGTTGTGTTAAGACACTCCGTTTCCCACTCTCCGTTAAGTTCTAGATATTGCGTATTGAGTGGCGTAGAAACACGGAAATATTTATATAATAATTATATTCTCCGAATGGGAATCGAATCCAGAACTATCGCGAACAGTCACACGCCAAATATATTGACGATCACTTTAATATATAAGTTTCATATATCTTCATTCTTTCGTCAATGTCGTGGGTGAAAAGGAAGTTGCATCAGATGGGTACCTCTGGCTGCTTTTCGTGCCTCATAAATAATACACGCCCACGATCCACGCTCCGTGTGCCAATAAGGCTTTGACAGGAAAATTCAAACGTTCTTGTAAAATTTATATGAAACTACGAGTAAGTTAACTAACAACATTATATGTTAGAAGCGTATAATTTCGATGTAGCTTCACGAGAACGTATGGCTTACTGGTCAGTGACGGCTCACAATAGGCGCCGATTCAAATCGCTCGCCTCTTGAAAACCGTACAAAGTAAGGACTAATACTTGTTATTCCAAAAAAAAAATACTATATGTATTCTATTCTAAATTTGAAACGTAACTTTAAAAATCTTAAAAATATAATATGAAACTATTTGACGTAGAGCTAAATTATTGGCGCATCTCAAATTGAAAGTCGCCACTTGCGGTGCCATTCGCAATATCCATTGCTCCAGATGATTTTGAGCATAACCCACTGGGCGCCCGTCCAAATACCTCAGCTACGGATTTTCATAAATGCCTACTTGCTGTACGACACGTGTCGTCGAAAAATTTTATATCTTTAACGTTTTTAATGTTTTTGATGTTTTTTTCTGTATGCTGTTTCTGGCTGCGTTATCTTCACGCTACATTCCGCACATCGCAAGGTAGGCAGAGAGAACCTGGGAATCTACCGGTATTGCTACTCTACAACTCCATTTCTATAGTTACACTTGAGTTAGATTTTAAATATACAAACCGACGAAACCAATTATAAATTTATTAATCTAATCGTTACTTTATAAATTTAATATAAACGACTACTTCCCCAACATGTACCTAGTAAACTTATGATTTTTTTATCAATATATACATATGCATCCAAGTTTTTGCTTCAAGCGTAATGAATAATACGATTTGGTTATGCTTTTCAATACAATCTTCCCAGGACTATTCCCTCCCGTAAATAACAAAAGGGCTTGAAATTGGACCATTATATTCGGGTCGTTAAAATGAGATCAAGTGGTCTGACAATTAAATTTACTGCTTTTTGTCAAGCACCTATTTGTTATTAGATTATTGTTTATAGCTGAGTAAATAGAATGTAATATTATAATGTTGTTATGTTTTTCGTCGAGGCAAAGCGCGGCGTTGAGTTCCGCCACTCAACACGAAATGCCTCCAAAAATTCGGCGGAAAGTGGGATGTCTTAACACTAGGTTCCCTATGCCTACCCTGTTGTGTGCGGGATACAGCGTGAAGCTGATGTTTTTTTTGTTATGTTTTTATTTCTTTGGTACGTTTAAAGTTAAGACATAGCGTGGCGTTTGGTTCTGCCATTCAATATCTGTACAATTAATATGAAGTGGACTTGTAACAACTTAGACAACGTAAATGAGTTGTATCAACCGTTTAAAAACTTTCGAAGTAGCTTGATAAAAACATATGGCTTAACAGTCAAATCTCTTAGAAGGTTTGCCAGAGGCGTGCGTTCAAATCCCGGAACGTTCATTATTTTATGTTATCTAAAAAATCTTTTTCTTTTCTAAACGTTAATATATATATTTTTTATTATTTTACTTATCAAGTTTATCTCTTTTCAGGTAAGTAAATCGCCATCTCCAGAAGACGTCGTAAGTTGCACGGTGCATACAAACAAAACAGCGTTAAGTGAGACCGCACGGAGCAACACGACGAAATGAACCCATGCGCCGTAATGCATAACATATCTAATTATAAATGCTCATTAGTATCGAAGGACATTTAAGACGCACCATCCGCGTCGCGGGTACTGACGCACGCGCACGATGCATTTCTGACACTTCACACGCTCGTACCTATATAGCAGTTTATACTTTGTACGACTGGAACGTACGTAATGCATGCTGGTTAGTTACAAATGTTAATATTTTATTATTATTATTATAGTGATAGACCGTCGTGGTTCTGTAATAGCGTATGGCTGTCAATGCGATGGTTGTGAGTTCGATTCCCATTTGGGGAATATTATTATTTTTTTCGCTATTCTTAACATGCAATATCTCTTATTTGAGAGATAAATGAAACAAATATGTTTCTTTTCATATGGTTCGTTTTACCTATGAATAGTGATAAAAAATAGAAACATTCCTAGAACCTACAACCAACTTGTGCAATCAAGTCGTCCTTCATATTTTTGTTGTAAGTTGTACGTCTTATTTTTTATTTCTTCATAGCTCCACGTTGTATCCTCCGTGTAGCAAGACATTTTGTTTCGGACTCTCCGCTCAATTTTCGAGACTGCGTGTTACATGGCGTTGAGTTACGCCACTCAACATGCAATATATTTGTGACACCGCACTTTGTTTTATTACTGGTTTTCTTTCGAATACGAATCGAACCTACTACCGTCCCGCTCACAGTCACTGTCCAGCTGCGTAACAACTGGCCCTATTTCTTTACTGTCTATTACAAAACTTCAATTTCTTAATGGTTTTGTATATTTGTCTAAATATGAATATGAATGCGAACCGTCGAGATATCTATGGAGTTACGCGTCCACGGATCAGTGGGTATGTTATTTATAGCGCTATAAGCCCTTCGGCACGTCGGACGTCCATTCCTTGAGTTCTTAACGTATTTCGTAACGGACTTCTCCTTTGGTTCATATTTTTTTATTCGACTACATTGTTAGATTATTATTTCTACATTGGAATGATAAATATTTCGCCTACTATACGTATAAAATTCAAATTATTTGGTTATTATTCACTCTGCTTTCTTTTTTGGTATAAATTTGGCTAATTTGGATGTGAATGGACTACGGATATTTTTTTAAATATACACAAGTGATAGGTAAACTAAAGCTTATTTTATTTATGTAGGAAAATAATAATAATGACATTTCTTTTAATAAAAGAAACATATATTTTATTAATATGAAACTTAATTATATAATTATAGAAATATTATATATCGTCAGATTATATTAAATAATAATAAATAATACATTAATTTCACTATTCATATATTTTATATGGATATTTTTCTAGAACATAATCATAAACTTTTACATTTATATAATTATTTATTTATGCTTTATTTATATTAACTCTAAGTAGTTATCGAACACAGTTTTAATGAGATCTGTTGATCTTCACGTATAAAAATACGCGTTACCATAGCAACGTGTTATTATATTAATGTATCTTTATTCATTTTTAAAAAATATTAGCGTTTTGTCACTCCTTTTCTACATAACTATAATTTTTGAGAATGAAGAACGTGCTCAGCTGGTTTGGGCACGTCGAACGAATTAGTGATGAAAGAATGGCAAAAAAGATTTATGATGGAAAAGTGAGCGGTAAGAGAGGTAGGGGGAAACCTCGAAAACACAGTATCAAAGATACTGGAGGAAGGTCACGTAAAAAGCATGAGGACCCCCCGGAGAGCATGTATGAAGAGGTTGATGACAGTGGACGAGGCGAAAGAGGTATGTAGAGGTTGGCGCTCCGTCCTCTCTGACTACCCCGCTAGGGATAAAGCGTGAAACTAGTAGTAGTAGTATAATTTTTGTAAAAAAAGTACAACACTTTTACTTACGTATTTAATATACAATACACGTATTTAATATACAATTTGTAAACACCAGAAGCAGCATACATTTTTTTAACAAAATTATTATTTCTCTTAAAACACAAAGTTTAATCAAGTCTACATTCTCGTTTTACTGAATGAACGTTTCAACAGTGTTTCCCAACAGTTACCTTTTTAGTTCCATAGCTGCATTCGAGCTCAGAAAATCAGTTAATCTAATAGCCTCTGAGGCTTTAGAGTTAACGAACTAGAATGAACCCTAGGAACAACTTTTGTTTGTATTTTTTGTCTTGCTAATAATAGTAGACGCGATAGTAGCACAATAGGGATGTGCCTATGATAATTCAACGCGATCGTTGTGGGTTCAATTTCAAATATGAATTTCGACTATGTTTAATTATAATAAAACATATATATAAAGCGAAACATTGTTTGTAATTATTACATTATGTAGGCCAATCAATCAGCTCCACGCTGTATCCCGCACACAGCAGGGTAGACAGAGGGAACCTAGTGTTGAGACACTCCATTCCCCACTTTTTGCCAAATTCTGGAGGTATTGCGTGTTGACACCAGAGCTAAGAAATGGAAATATAAATTTAAGTAAATATTACATCTCCTGGAGTGGGGATCAAACCCACAACCAGTCGAGTTACAGTCACACTTTGTGCCCCTGCGCCACGACTGGCCTCATTATGTAGTTACTAAACTAATACAAAACTTACTGCTTTACAATTTTTTTTTATGTTTTTCACATAATAAATATCGAACCTACGACTTATTGCGTTATTAAGTTCATAATAATGTTACTTCTTCCACCATAAGTTTGTTATTGAATGAAATCAATTTAGACAATCGATCATTCAATTTAACAATCAACGTAAATGAAATCGAGAGTGCTCTCAAACCAATCAATACAAAAGATTGTTTATTCTGCGAGTTTGTTTGTTCACAATACAGCGGACTAAGCAAACATAAACAAGACTCGAGATGGAATCTCTTATTGATTATGTAACCTTTCTTAATAGATAAAACTATAATTATTAATTTAGAACGTGCGACTGTTGAAGTGACGGTTTTGGTTTCGATTCCCAGTCGGGGTATGAAATATTAAAATATTTTCATTTTCTCGCTCTGGCAACGAGACAAAGTCGTTTAGTCCAACACGCAATGTCTCCAGAGTACGGCGGAAAATGGGAAACGGAAGTGTATTTGATTATAAGAAAGATATTTTACATAAGAATGTGGGGAACGGTGTGTCTTAACACTAAGTTCTCTCTCTGCCTATCCTACTGTGTGCGGGATACAGCGTGAAGCTGATTTATTTTTAATTTAAAAAAGAAATAACGAAATCAAATTAAAAATATAGAATTTATTTATTCTCTTTTTATTACATATAAAATTTACCAAACGCTTCCAGACGGAGTAAAATTCAACTATTCGTGTAGATTGCAGATGAGAAGAGTCGAAACTAAATTTAATTATGCGACTAGACTTATGCTGTTCATAGAGTATTAAAGGTTCATTTACCCATTGAGCTTAAAATAAATTAAATTAAACTATAGCGAAGACAAATTTTTGACGAAGAAAGAATTTATTAATTTAAACTTGATAGTTAATTGCGTCGCTGAGTTCCGCCAATCAACACGCAAAACCTCAGAATTGTGACTCAATTCTTCAGATACTGTGAAACTATTAAAAAAGTTAATGATTTTGAGTCCAAATCAAGTGTCGCAAGAGACAGACATTTCACACCGGACACACAGAACGGACTGAAAGTGAAAAAAGGAAAATATAATCGTTTATCGAAACGATCCTTAAAACCCTAAAAAAGTACATAAGCTAATTTACTTCATGTTTGTAAAATTGAAACTCTCAACAACTAAGAGTCGTATATAATGCTGTTGCAGTTTCCCGTGTATTAATTATTTTTGATTGTAACTTCGTTTCTATTTGTGGTAGCGTTATGTATAATGCTTCGATAAATGGATTCAACATGAAACAACTTTTGGACTCGAATCTGTCGTTCCCGAGATTAGTGCTTTCAACCAAACACACTCTTTAACTTTATAATATTAGTACAGCTGTATAGAAAACAAGAGGTATGTATATTTTGAACGCAACAAACCTTTACCCCAAACCGGTAAGGGTAACGGATATATAAAAAATGGAAGATATTCTCTTTGCAGAGTGTAAAATCAATGGGTTTAAGGGTGAAAGGGACTGTAAAACTTTATGACGATCGTATTTTTATTTATGTATAGCAACAGATCGTCCCTCGTTTTGCTCCGCGTTTAGCGTCTGTGAATATCTTTTGCAAATATTTATATTTTGCATATTTTTTTTAGTTTCACGCCCTATCCCGCATACAGCACTGTAGGCAAAGGGAACCAAATGTTAAGACACTTTATATGTATAGACTTATACTCGTTTTTACATTATTCCCCTTAGTGGACATCGAACCCATGGTCTATCTTAAATACATACACTAAACTATGCCACAATGCCTTCTCTTAACTGTACTGTTGCCAAAAATGTAAGACGCTCTGATTCTATCACGCGTCAACGCAAAAAAAATAACAGCAATAAAATTGTGTTACTGAATTCTTAAACATATTTTTACTTTTATTTATCTAAAATAGGTTTCAGTGTTAATTGAGCGTTGTTTTCGTCTGTTCTTCTTTGATGCCAAATTAGAATTTTAAAATTATGTAATTTTGTCATGACAGATAATATATTATAAATTTAGCTCTAAAATGACTTATGAAAACAAGTATATTATTATTTTAACTATTTAAAAATGATACAAATAATATTTTGAGTCTCATGTCTGAGATGGTTATATTTTTTATTTTGATAAAGTTAATTAGGTAAGTTTTTCTTTTGTTATTTTTTTATTAGTTTATTTTTTTGTTAGTTTGTTTTTATTAATAATATAAAAGAAAAAGGCACAACAATTATTATTTATATTTCAGTAGGCATAATTACTACTAACTTCTCTATGTTTACCCAGCGGGAAAAACTCAAGGAAATGCGTGAAATACACGACGATGAAAAAAATTAATGTTGTCATTTCACATACTATGTAATCGCAGATATTGCCTTAATTAAAATAATTATAAATTATGACAAACAAACATGTAGGTCGGTACATTCTGAGACCAAATATTTTCAGTTTCGAAACTTTCTAGAGCGTTGATAATTTGGTTTGTTTGCTCTGAGATATGATCGTATACAGCGAATTCCTTTCCGAGAACAGTAAATTTTAAATAGATTTCTTATCTTAATCATCTTAATTGAAAACGAAAATATTGGGTTGATACTAATTATACTAAATTCTTTATTTTCCCGGAATAAGCAAAAACAGAGGGAACTCAATGTTAACACGTTCCGTTTATGGTGAACCGCTTAATTTTTGAGTAGCGGAACTAAACCCTGCGCTTTGTGTTGTTAACAGGGAGCGGAATTATTAGCTGTAGAATATTATACGTACTTATAAACTTGTCATCATGAATCCAACAAAAAAGAACCTTGTAAAACAATTTTTTCATATTTTTTTTAACATTAATGCCTTAAAATGTTGTTTTAAATTAAAATTTTTAATCGGTTCAAAATATCTGGTCTCCAATCTTTTTAAACAGTTCAAAATATCTGGTATCCAAAAATGTGTAACGACGTTGAAGAGCATGCGAAGTGGAGTAGGTTGAGCCGGTAGGGAGACTCTGGCAAACGCAGGGATTAATGCTAGGAGAGAGACACAGAGAGAGAGAAAGAGAGAGGAGATTAAATAAATGTGATTATTTTGGGTAAATAGTTTCATTTAAAATATATAATCATAAAACTCGAAAATCTTATTATTCAAAATATTGATTATAAGAAAACCCTCATTCTCAATTATACACACACACACATGTAGTTTCTCAAATATTGAAGACCATAGAAGTTAAACAAAAATATCAAAATTTATCAAGACAGAGTGTTAACACAGCATCTCCTGTCACACGCCTGCCTCTAAACACTGCGGATACAACAATAACAGATGTTATGCGCGCGGAACTCATTACCGCACCGGTTACGCAACGAGAACGAGCAATTACAGCCAAAAAAAATTAAGCAATATCCTCATATATTATTATTATATTAACCGCTCTACAAAATTGAAACGACGACGTGAGAATTTTATTTTCATAACGAATTGTCGCAAGTTTCTTATCTAACTGTGAGTTCCTGTGTTTTTTTATGTGGCCAACACACACACACACACATTTTTTTAATTTGGTAACGTTATAGAAATGTTTCTTTTGCCTGTTTTTTTTAGTATGCGAATTAGGATGTGATTGTATTTTTTTATTTCGAATATTAAAAGGCCAAATTTTTTACGTGTTTAACATGTTTCATATTTTTTTTATCGTTATTTCCTAAAGATTGCGCTGTTTTCTTGACTACATAACTTAACGCGTGAGAATGTTGTCCAATTTGTATTTTTTTTTACGTGGCCTCCATGACCTGGTAGCGTACAATAAATATAAGTATAACATATCAATAGTAGTTGATGAATTATAAAACTGCTGAGTTAATTCCAATAAGCGCGCTAATCTCAGGAACTATTACAGATCCAAATTGAAAAAATTTTTTTTTGTTTTTTAGTGTATTTATTGATGAGTGCTGTCTACATCTCTAATATATCACTTTAATCATTTTGATGTAACCCACTTTACCTCATGTATCATACACATGGAAGTAACTATGAGAGTTTCCTTCCTTCCTATTCTAACATGCAGACGAAGCCGCAACTAAAAGCTAGTTTCATATATAATATAAACACTTATAAAACAGCGCCTACCCTAATTAAATTAAGGCTAAAGGTATCCCTCCAACCGCGTCCATCGATCCGTAAACAAGTTGTCCATTCAATGCTAATAGAATTAACCTACAAAATATTTCGATGCCTAACCTAACCGATGGTACCGCAATCCGCAAAGGAATATACATCAATCGATATTGAAACGGTTGGCCTTGGTACGAATTCCGGGACAGTTAGTTCGACCGGTACGTCTTTAATAGACCCGCCGCTCCTACTGTCCATCACGTTATGTGGTCGGATAACGCGAGGGCTAGTTGCCGCGGTTGTTCTGATATAATAAGTTTTTTTTTGGCTTTACGCTATATGCTGCATATGGTATATGGTAGCCAGAGGGAACCTATTGTTATGAGATTCCATTGCCCACTTTTCACCGGATTTTCTAGACGTTGGGTGTTGAGTGGCGGAAGGAAATATCGCGCTTTGTCTTGTTACCAGAGCGAAGAAAACAAAAATATTAAATTAAGTAATTAATTTCCGCAAGTGGGAATCAAACACACTACGGTCGCACATGATAGTCACACACTGTGCTACTGCGCCACGACGTCTTAACAGTTGTTCTATATGTCATAAAAATTGTTTTTACTATTTTTACCATTTTTATGATATGATGATGATAAATATAGAAAATAACATTATATATCTTTACACATTTAATATTAACCTATCTTGTTCGGTATTGTATGGCACAAACATATTTTACTTTAATTATACAAGGGCCACAAGCCAGCCAATTTTACCTAATTGCTGTTAACATCGAATTGCCTTTAGAAATAAACTAAGAAAATGTTTTTGATCTTCCAATTTATAGAAGTTGATCATAATAAAAAATAACAACTTAAATAAATATATACGAAAATTGACATAAAAACATATGGATGTATTTTGCCATTTTAGGGTTCCGTGACTTGATGACAAGATAAAGATTTTTCACAAATTATTTATGTATGTCTGTGTGTTTATTGAATAGCTGACAGCCACAGCCACTTTAATTTGAGATTTAAATGAACATTTTGCTACAAGTATCTAGAAAATGTTATTTCACATTTTCCCCATTTACTTGTATCGTTTAATAATAAACGTAAACAAACTGAGCGTACTTTAAAACAACACGAGCCCTAGATAACAGTCTCCCATAAAAAGAGGTTCAGCCAATAAACGAGTACAAATTGCTTTGACAATAAACAAAATTTAATGCAGCAACATGTTCTAATCTCCGGATCTGAATCTATATTGATTCAAATATAAGCTCTCTCCATATACACATATGGCACGAAATCCTGTGAATAAATAAACGCTTGTTGTTTAGGACCAAGTGAATTCCGTGCGTACGCGCAGAATATCTTCAGAATGTGGAATGCGCGTCTATTACGGTAAGGTGGCGGAGATGCCGTCGGAATGGAAAATGGACAACGGTATTATATCGAAGCGTTTACTTCGCTTGAGTTTTCTTTGCGCGAAATTATTGTATTGTTATATTTACTTTACGGGGCTGATCGTATATGCGATGGTTGTAGGTTCGGTCCCCATTAAGGCAAACCTAAGGTAAGATTACCTTTTTTCGTAACTTAATTTGGATCTCTCATATTACCCATACGTGATAAAGCGTGAAACGAAAGAAATATTAAATGTATAGTATATTTTCATTGGCAAATTTGGCACTATTTAGATATAACGAGCTATTTACAGAGCAATCACTATTAGTGTAGATACCTGTTATTTGTTATTGAAATTAGAATGCCAGAATCTAACAACCAATTAATTAAGGCAATCACGATTTTGGATGTCGTTAATCTTAGTCTCTCTCAATCCAAATACATATACCAGTCGAGCCGCAATTCTGGGTCATACTTTAATAGCATAGCAAATTTCTAGATTGGCTTTTTTGAATTCTCAACAATTTATGTGTACGATCTATATTGCCTTCGATATCGCATATTTAAAGGCCATTTTAGAAGACTCAATACTCAACGATTGTAGTATACAGCACGCATAATATGTATATGTATAAGCGATCACGATATGTTATAAAACGGAATTGGAAAAGAAAACTTCACAGCAATAAAGCGATTTACTGACCGCCTCTCGCCTCCGATCGAAAGTAATTCACACAAAAAGAACCATACCAACGCCAATAAAGAAATATATATATATCTATGGAATCATGGGTTCCGCTTAATCAATTTGCAACGAAAATTACTCGCCGCGAAGATAATCCGCGCCAGACGTGGCGGAATGCGAGCGGACCGACGGAGCCAACGTGGCCCTCGCCGACGACTGTCTCGTCTAAAATATTTAGCGAGATGCATAAAAACTGCATCACAAACGGCGCCATGTTGAATGCCCGTATTTTTAGTTGGACAAGAATAGCTTTTCTTAGCCGTTGACGTTGACGTTGCCGTTGCCGGTGCATCTAAACACCTTTGTACGAATATTCTTATAAATATCACAATGTTGTCGTTGAAGTTTCTCTGTTGTTGTTGTTGTTGTCTTTATGGGATTTTTTGCGTTGAATGGTAATTAGTTTTTATTTGTTAACTTGAATAGATTGCTATGATTAGCTCTAATAAAGTCTTCTTTCTTTCTTTCGATAATTCATTTCGGTAATTTGGATACATGTTACCTATCAAAACGAAGCTTCGAATGCGAAATATAAGTACCCGAAACATCTATAAATATCATAAAAGTATACCTACCTATATTTTTAATTTTGAAAATATATTCACAGAAGAAATTCCCATAAATTGAATAATATTATTCAGATACATCCAAGCCAAAAGATCGTAAACTGCAGAGGCAATAAAATTTCTAAATTATACGTTCCAGTAAATACTTTCCGAGTTTTTATGTAAATCAAGGATGTTAACAAAATTGACACGAAGCTTTCATTTACTATTCAAATAAAGGCAAGAGAGAAATATTTTGCACATTCCTTAAACGAACAAAGCAGAATTCGAAGTATCTTCGGTGACTTTGGAATGCAATGATGCGCATTCTCACTATGACACTGCATTTTAACTGTAAAGATCCATATCTTTAATACGTTCCGTAATCTTTTCATCTCACATTGTTTCTATATGAATTACAAAGGTTTTAAATCTTAAAAACAACTTGATGGAAATAACTTTGCATATTTGGTTTTTTTTTTAGCTTCACGCTGTATCCTATCCCGCTTATAGCAGAGTAGGCAGAGGGAACCTAGTGTTAGTAACACAGTCCGGTTCCCACGCATTGTCAAAATATCGAGATATTGCGTGATTTGGTTTTCTTACCAAAACGAGGTGATAAAAATATTTCATTCCCCCAAGTGGGAATCGAACTCTGATGATGGTTGCATCATGCTTACATCAGACGTCGTGTCCTACTCAATATTACGATTTAATATTATTAAAATTCATATATATATGCAACTTATTTTAAAAATTAAAATTTTTGTATTGAGTATAAAAAACATACACGTTACGAAAAAAAGACGCTATGAAATGCTAATTTTAAAGAAAAACTATCAGTGAAACCAGTTTGAAAATTCTGCATTAAGGTATATCGAATATAATATCGAAGGTCATTGCAATATTATTTAAATAAATAATTGCCATATCGTTTGACTTGTTGAAGTAATTGTCAATTTTTTTTATTTTCCAAATTTTGCGATTATTGCTCAGAAAAACGCTGTTTTTTTTAGATAAAAAAATGTATGTATTTATTGTATATACACTGTATCCCACAGCATCAATCATAGAATTAAGATAAGTAAAAGACACCTGGTGTTAAATCACTCCGTTCCCCATTTTCGCTTTACATACATTTTGAGGTAAAATTGATCTGGGGCATATCTTTGCTTCTGCATAAATTTACGGCAACAAGAGATGGTGGATATCTATGCGATTCCCCTCTAGGATGGACGCCGCGGTATTATCGCCTTGCGGTGTGGGCCGCGGTTATCGATAGCACGATCCCGAACCCGTTATGCCTTTGTTATGTTGGGATTTACAATTATAATACTACCTAATTAAATATGTTATGTTATAAAGTGACTAGGTTCTCGTGGCGCAGTAGTATAGCGTCTGATTGTAAACGCGAAGGTTGTAGACACGATTCCGACACAAAGGATTTTTTTTTCATTTCCTCTCTCTGGTGATAAGAAAAAGCCCGTTGAACCCTAGTCTCAACACACAGTCTCGAAAATTAGGCGGAAAATTTTTGTATTAATAATATAATGTGGGACCGGCACGTCTTAACTCACTAGTTTCCCTCAGCCTACCCTCTTATAAACAGAATATAGCGTGAAGCTAAAAGAACTTAAAGCATATATGTTTTCTTTGTCAAATTTAAGGATGAGTAGAAAAACAAACAAAAAATACGACATTAATAAGAAGTTAAAATAATGAAAATATAATTTCGTTAACATAAGTTAACGGAATTGCACAATTATCAATCTATATAGTGAAGCAAAAACTTTGGACCCCTTTTTACGAAAATTGCGCGGACGGAAGAGTATGAAACTTGGCACACTTATAGCTTATATGTAGGAGAAGTGCAGAACGCTAATATTTTTCAATAATAATGTTTATAAAGTACATTAAATTAATAAATAAAACATTACACACACTGCATTCAACAATATGTACATTTTTGTATTTATAAAGTGACATACACGTTGCTATGGCAACGCGTATTATTATAATACGCATCAACTGGTCTTCTAGTTTATATAATTGTTCTAAATTAAATTAAATGGTTGCGGTTTTTTACAGCGCAGTAGGTAATATAGCAGCTACAGTTGAAATTTTCCTATTTATTGTTGAAACTTTATTCCTATACCTACATACTTCAAATAAAATTGAATATATCTATGTTAAATAAAATTTCATATTGTTATTTAATATCAGTATATATATAAAATATATGAGAGAGATATTGTCTAGTGTCTATAACCATTATACAACGTACTATAAAAAGATTGGTACAATCAACGATAACGCTATCTTATAAGCCTGATAAGTTCCTGTGATAAGCGTATATTTATAAATAGTAGATTCTTTATTACTTTCTTTGAATAAATGTGAATAAGTAATAATAAATTGATAGTTCAGTTTATGTTTTTTTTATTATCTTCACGCTGTATCCCGTATATAGCAGGATAGGCGTTACGGTACTCAGTGTTAAGACACTCCATTCCCTACTTCTCGCTATAAAGTCGTGTCTATAATAATTCAGTTCTACAATAAATTGCATTGGTATAATAGTTTGAGTAATAATGCCGACGTGAAGTGTGTAGCCCACTGTATCTCGTGCTTAAAGTTTAGTATTGAACGCCTGAACCAATCTCACAGTTGGTCTCAGCACTATTTAGAAGTAGTACACATACATGAAGCAGGTAATAGGTTAGGTTTCGTGTAGGCACTTAAGGAATGGAGTAGATCATTGTTTATAAACATTTAAACATTAGAGGCTATTCTTTGAGGACAACATACTAATCAATTTATCATCCTACGTAACCTGAGGAGTTGAAATCCTTTAAATTTCGTAGAACTAATTTATTAGTACAACCGCGAGAGAGATATTTGCTACAAGAAAAACTTTAAACAATATACGTAGTTACATAATGGCAAATTTTTGGTTACTTATAAAAATACAAATGAAAACAAAAATATAAACGTCTCTATTTTTGTTCAATTTATTCGGACCTTAAGTGGATGCGGCGTATTTATCATTCAATATGGGCAAAGCTGAAGTGTGTTTTCGTGATAGCTTTACAATTTCCCTTGAGTAAGTATAAGAACTCCAAGATAACTAACAGGCGACCGTCCCACTAATCAACAAACTTGACGCATTAAAGAAAATATTTGTCACGCAGTTCCTACATGATGGATACCATTTAATCCTTAACACGCTTATTGCTATAATATACTTTACTCGGCTGCGTGTGCGCTCGCGTGACACCCAGCACGTGTCCATCTTTAAATCAATGAACCTATTAAAAACAATAGTCACGAAAACTCCGTTTTAGTATAAACGTGTCTAGTTATTATGTATGGATGGATGGACATTTTAACCAAAACCGCAATGTTAAATTGTATTTTACTTGCCGTTTCAATGTTACGTAGTTCTTGTGATGTTTGTAATTTTTATTTCTCTTTCTCTCTCCTAGTTCGATTTTTGGACTAAAGTTACCAAATCTTAACATACCAACTATACATGTTGTATAAAATTCTGATTACATTTCTATTATATAGACAAACATCCTATAAATATTTTTTTAGCTTCACGTTGTATTCTGCATAAGTAAAGCAGGGTTCACAGTAGGGTACCTAGTATTGAGACACTCCGTTCCCCATTTGCCGTCGAATTTTTAAAACATTGCGTCTAGTGGCGGAATTCAACTCAGCAAGAACAATAAAATTATTTTATAAGCCAACCGAACTGAATCGTAGCACTCAATAAATATACCACAATATGGAAATTTCTAATCTGTACCTTTGACCAAAATGGTCGAATCCACTTAAAATCAAATAAATACCAAAATCAAAATTGAAAATCTGAGAATATTCCGCCGTCCATAAAAGCAGACAATAAAGTCTACGAACAAGTGATGATAGAATCAGTATTCCCGTATCGGGACGTTATATTACGGTAGTTAGCCGGGGTCAAAGGAAGCGGACGAAAGAGCTCAATTATGGTGATTCGCCTGGAAACGTGCTTTCGCCAATCCGTTTTGGGTGTTAATGCAATAAAGAAAAGCTATGGGAACGGCTATTATTGTATATTTATCTTATAAATACTAGCCTTAACCTGCGGATTCCCTCGTATGGTTAAATGTAAATAACCAAACCAAACCCTATGTAATATAAACCCATAGCCATTCTCGATATATGGACTATCCATCACAAAAATATTTTGCAATTGGAACCAGTAATTCTTGAGTTTATATAGCGTACAGCCAAACGAACTCTTCAGCTTTATAACATCATATGTAGACGCCCAATTAGTAATTTATATATTTATTATTAGTTGAATAGAATGGGAGAGACGCTTTTGTTTGTGATTTTCATTTTACGTCTATAAATGGTTCGTTGGCTTCACGATAGCTTTTTATATACCTACGCACAGATAGGGTTAACGGGTATAGAACAACTACATCGAGTATTGACTTGTTGTATTATAGATATCACTGAACTGGTAAAGATTTTTTTTTTAATTTTTAATATTATCATGACATTTTTCAGGGTTGGCACTGAGAATATATGTATAATGGTAATTCGCTTCGGAGTTTTTTTTTCTTTTGCCAATTTAGTATTAAGAAGCTGAACTTAACTATTAGGCTTGGCTCTGACCAGACCAATATATCACATAAATACTAGCTATCTACGTACTAATTTTATCTTATATTAATTTTAACATACAATATTCCTCAAGTGAAATTTGAAGCTAAATGTATATGAACCATTAATAAACACGCTTCACGCTGTATCTCGCACACACCAGGGTAGACAGAGACAATCTGGTGTTAGGACACTCCGTTCACCACTTTCCGCCGAATTCTGGAGGCATTGCGTGGTAGGTGGCGGAACTCAACACCGCGCCTTGCCTCGACACCAGAACGAAGAAATGGAAATATAAATTTAAATAAATATTTTATATCATCGAGTGGGGACCGAACCCACAACCAGTCGTGTTTACAGTCACACTTTGTACTCTTGCGCGACGACCGGCCTTGAACCATTAATGCAGCTGTTTATTGTTTTTATTCAAAATTAGCTTCTTATCCGCACCTTTACACGCCTGAACTTTGCAATTATTTATTTACTTAATATTAACATTTAAGTGTATTTAGGGAAAAAATGTATATGTTGCTCCTTAACTTCATCTATCTTTCAGTAAAAGTCCCATATAAAATGGCTCAGCAGTTCCGGATTTAGCCTGGACAAACAGAAAGATAAACAGATAAAAAAAATATTCGTGTAAACAACTTAATGCACTTGAATAATAATATTATTTAGAAATTATAGACCGACACTTATATGTCCTATAGATTATAAAAAAGTGTTTTTGCTACAACAAAATGTGTGCCTATTTATTTAGAGTCAGATATACACGAATAATAATTATTACATATTCTAACTTAATATTTCAAAATAAAAAATAAAACAACTTTCCCTTTTTTACGCCGGGACCAAGGGAACATGGTGCCAAAGCGAAGAAATAAAAATATGGAAATCGAACCCACAACTCTATGTGAATAAGATTGGAGGCTCGATGCCCACTCGTTGGGATAAAATATTTAAAATTTTAAGTTACTCTCTCTGGCAACGAGGCAAAGCGCGGCGTTGAGTTCAGCGACTCAACACACAATGACTAAATAATTCGGCAGAAAGTAAGAAACGAAAGTGTCTTAATGGCAACGGAGTTTCTTAATGCTGGGTTCCCAAGGTTCCTCTACCTACCCTGTAATGTGCAAAATACACAACGTGAAGATGGAAAAAAAACCTTTTCTACGTGGCAAATAATACTCTAAAAATATAACAAGTATAATTCTTTCCTCAGTATGTGAATAATATTTAAAAACATATAAAAATATTTATATGCGCCTCTCATGCATCAAAATAATATTTTCAAAGTATTATACAAGATACTGCATAATCTTATTTCATGTGAAAACATAATTCCCAGATATATTTTCACTGCATCGTGATCGGACGCTGCGCTCTTGCTTATCTTATCGTCCCTCCCAGCCGTGACGTTCGTTTATTCATATACATATACCCTTTTCTATGTTTGTTTGAAAATTCCTTACTTTTGTGCTATATTGCAAAGGTAGATATATGATAAACTAGCATTCAGCTCGCGTCTTCGCTCGCTTAGACGATATGTGCGTCTATTGTACTTACGAGTATGTATATTATATTATAAAACTCTTAAATCAAACTCAAAGTCAATAAAGATAATTAAGTAAATATATTTATAAAAATACGGATAATTATATTGTTAATCTAAGGGTGCGAAATAAATAATTAAAAAAATAAGTTAAATGTAAATTAATAATTATTTGTATTATGTATTAATAATAAAAATAAACCGGAGTATTAGCTTAAAGATTAGGTTTGAAGCTGTAAAAATGTATTATTTCAAAATACTTAAAGTAGGTATGGCACGGTGGTATATGTCTATAGCTATCAACTTCTATAAACCATTATAAAACAACAAAAAAGTTCCACTAAATGTTAAAACACCTTAATTTATTATTATCATTGTAGCTTCTCACTTTCAACATTTTAACCTACTGACCTGTCCGCTCATCTTCTTCACTAAAGTTCAAGTGATCTTCGAATCGGTGACATTGTATAGTTGTAACAAGTGAGTCAAGTGCCGACCAGTCCAAGAGATGTATGGGGTAAAAATGCTAAATTTGTATATGTGCAAGGTAGTATTTTAAAGAATTGTCCGAAATATAGATGAAAAATTTTGTGTTTTTGAAGTAATTAATTTAAATTTAAAAAAACTCCACCAGTCTACAAATATTTTAAAGAACTATTCTTTTATTAGATTCCCTAGAAATTACTCCAAATAAATCTGGTAGAAAATGAAGACCGAATTGACTATACTGAGTTACTCTTATCTATTTTGCCAAGTGTGGCGCATTAGGCGTAAAAATAAAGAATTTCCTATATAACTCTTGGCACTACATAGTTCCCTGTTATTTATAAAAAAACATAGTTTGGCAACCTAAATTGGTGCAACTATCGATATCGTGAGATTCGTAGGCGTGGAATACTGTTACGATCCCACTTAAATGTGTGAATGTTTCGCAAGACACTGGGTACCTGAGTGCCAGGTTATTAATCACTTTTAGCTTCTTGAAGCCAACGATGAGATCATTGGCACCTCTACCATTATACGTCTTGCCTTTAGATACGGGTAATTCTAATAAATAATAAATAAGATAATAATACACTTTAATAATAATAAACTTATCAATAGATTTTACCAATGACAAGGACATTTACGATATAATTATTCAGAGTGAACAGCTACACTGAATTTAAATGCTTTATAAAGTTCAATGTATTTGAAATTCTACTGACATTGTATCTAATCCTCCATTTGGGACGTCTAACTTTTATTTCAAATCGGTAGTCTTGTTAAAAAAAAATAGCGGTTTTTGGATTTACTTTGGTACATATTATTATTACTAAATTTTCTGTAGGAGGAGAGAGAGAGAGAGAGAGGAGGAGATGTGTGTAAAGTAACATTGACCCTTATAAAAAGATAAATTCCTTCTACATTTTTTTCCTTGTTGTGATAAGCCATTTAAAACCTTGATAATAATACAATATTCATTACCTTAATTTAAACGATCTATGGAACTTTATCTATATCTTACATCAAGTCTAATAAGGTTATCTTTTTAGAGATAATTGAATTTTACCTATAGTTATGCAACGTAGACTTTAGTGGCCATCGCGTCGTAGTAGGCCAGCGTCTGATTATCAACGCGATGGTTGATGGTTGGTTATTCCTTCTTATAAGTGCGGCGTTAAGTTCCGCCACTCAACACTCGATATCTTTAGGCGGAAAGCAGAGAAAGGAATGTGTTGACACTAAGTTATAACTAACTTGCTAACTATATACGGGATACAGCATGAACCTAAAAAAAACTTTTGCACTTATTTTGATATTGTAAAAATGTTAATCTGCCTAGTAAAAATTATACAAATAACTACATACATAATAAAAAAAATTATAAGTGTAATATATCAATTAAGAAATATTAATTTTTTTACTTACAAAATTGTCTATGGTTTTAGTATTTTAAATAAGCCATGAGTTCACTTATTATAAATGATTTTTATAGCTTCACGCTGTATCCCGTATACATACCTATATCACGTTAGAAAGATTAAATTTAATATTAGGGCACTTCGTTCCTTAATTTCTACCAAATTTTCCAGACATCGCGTGTTGAGTGGCGGAACTCAACGTCGCGCGATTTAAATGATAATAATTAAAGTGTTTGAATATTTGACTAATGAAATGATGTTTCCAATTAGAGTGCAGTGTACTCGTTAAAAATTGTGCCAACAACACTAACACTTGTATTTTGTAAGCATCTATAACTGGTATTGGATTTTAAGATCCGCCAAATCTTGTTTTTTTTTCTAGATCTTATCTAGGAATTTGTTTTAAGAGAGTTTTTCTTTAGTCATTACTGTTTGTATTACATTTTTAAATTTTTGAGGTCGTTGTGGCGCGGTGGACTAGTTGTAGAAGTGACGATTTTGAATTAAATCTCCACTTGAAAGAATAATGCAGATAAAATGCATTTTCTCGCTCCACTCTGTGTTTACCGAGCCAAAGTGTGGCATTGAAATCCGCTGCTCAATACGCAATGCCTTCAGAATTCGGCGGAAACTTGAAACGAAGGTTTTAATGGGGAACGGAGTGTCTTGACTCTAGGTTTACTGGTTCCTTAGGTGAAGTTAAAAAAATCTTTTAGAGGTTGTTTTTTTTTACACTTCACGCCTATAATGTTAGGCAGAGGGAACCCGATAGGATAGTTATTGCCTTTAATTAATTTAATGCCGTGCTTTATCTTGTTGCGAGATAGGGGATATATCAAAATAATTCATACTTTTTTCTTAACATTTCTTAAAGTGTTATACCACATTTATAAAAACTATTATTTATATTTAATTCCCTCGAATGAGAATCGAACCGACAACGTTCACAATCAGACGCTGTATCGCTGCGCCACGACGCCCCCTTGTATCGCTTGTATTCGTTAAACACATCTCAAAGGGTACATTGACACGCGCCAACTGATCAAACGTGATTTAGTCGGAAGTCGGGACTTTCTTCCTTTGTTTACTAAGGCTAACCAACAAGTAAACAGATTTACGGCTGTTCAACAATATATATATAGATATCGCCTATTTAACTAATAGTTTTGTCATAGATATACATGTATATATGTTTTCTTTTTACAAAAAACTAAAAACCTAAAGAATTCTATTATTTGCAGGTAATGGTGGTGGTACTGATTTTTTTTTATGTTAGATATCAATTCCTTATAAACCTTAATTATAAGTATTAACGTTCGTAGTGTAATAGTGTCCTATTTTAATTACGCCTGAGTGTATATAGTTAAATTAATTTACAACTCTTTTTTAATATCGATGAAATATATGGATGTTCTTTTTCTTCTGCGTGTGGATACTGCATTTAAAAATAAATTATGCTGAAATGTAAATTTTTGTTTGTTTTTAACTTACCAATAGTTTTTAATGTACCAATATAAATTACATATGTATATAAATTACTTATATACATACAATATACCTACTCGTACATATATTGTGTTGGTACTATCACGTCCGAGCGGCGTGGCCTTGCTGATTATATCTGTACTGAAGACGCTGCCGCCACGACGACAATTATTTTGTAAGCATGAGAATATTGTGTTTCAGTCTATGTATTTTTCTTTTTTGTTTGTTTGTTTTTAAAAGTCTATTTTTATCTTTTTTTATATAAAAACATATACGAAGATGAAAATGATTAAGCTGAACATAATGGTTATAGGTTCAAATTTCAATCGAAAGGGGGTTTTATTTTAAATATGTTATATCTCGTGGCGCGGCGGTACAAAGCATAACTGATTGTGGGTTCGATTCCCATTCCAGGAAATATAATATTTATTTAAATTAATATTTTCATTTCTTGGCTCTGATGTTGAAGCAAAGCGCGGCATTGAGTTCCGCCACTCGCATTGCCTCCAGAATGGCGGAAAGTGGGAAACGGAGTGTCTTAACACTAGGTTCTCTCTGCCTACCCTGCTGTGTGCGGGATACAACGTGAAGCTGTATGATTTGACGTGAAGGTCAGTCGATTTTTTATGGTATATTTGCGGTGTCCGATCGGTTGGGGCCCTTGTGGCGTAGCGGTACGATGTATGATTGTAAACGCGACTGATGCGAGTTCGATTTTAACTCGGGGGAATGAATTATTTTACTTTTTTCGCTCTGGTAGTGTTGATTTTTGCCAGACAACATATGATACTTTGCAAATTGAGCGGATGGTGGGGCGCGGAGTATCTTAACACTAGATTCTCTCCGTCTACGCTGCAATATAACCGGTCTAGCACACAACGCGGTGAACGGTTTGCCATACAGCATCTAAGAATGATAAAAAAGTAATTTTAAAAATAATTAGTAAGACTTATGTTTACTTTAGTTAATGTCATAATAGCTTGCTGTTCCTATATACTATATATACATACCTATATACTGTTTCGTTAACTGCCTTAAAGGAAGAATACTAGCAGCACATCTTTGACTGTTGAAATTGAATTTGATAGAAATCATTTATTTCTGTAGGTGTTACATATATATATATATTTCCTCGGCGAACTAAATAATAAAATTATTTAGTAACTACAGCCGAGTTTAGTACAAGTTCTTAGCTTAGTACTAAAGTGCATCTCAACTGGAGTGATCTCAGCGCACACTAACTTTTGTAGGACTAGAACAAAAATGTAAAACATTTTGTATGTTCTTGTTGAAACCGTCGTTGGTCGACTGGGCAGTGTTTCAATGCAAACGCAATGGGTTCGATTATGCGGAGAAACACTTAGGAATTGATTTCGCCGAACATTTCGTTGAGTTTCGCTGTACACAATATCTCGAAAACTTTGGCAGAACCCATGTTCTGTTTAACTTTCGAGCATTCTATTCCCGCATATTCCGCCTTTCCCGCATAGCAAAGTAGCTTGTGGAGCTACCCTGCTTTGCGGGAAAATGTGTGAAACTTTTTTTTAATTTGGACACGTAAATGATGTCATTGTGAACAAATCACTGAGTAACATGTAATTATATTTTACCTGCCTGAACCAATTTAAAAAAGATAAATTGTAAGTTTTTTTTATAACCTCTCTTAAAACTGGTAGTACTTTAATGCCGTTGATCTTGTGATGATAAAGACATTGATGAAACGTGTGATGCTTCGTCGGTATAAAATACAATATTTTATTATAAATGTTTAAATATGCCCAGTCTCGTATCAAAAGAATTTCTACGTTCTAATATGTATAAACTAAATACGTGATCGACATCGACCTTCAGTAACATAAGGAACTGTGTAACACAAAATTTAGTAATACCTTCATTCTATAATTTACACAATAAGCTGATAATGAAAACAAACATTCCTGTGCATTGAAATATACCTGTTTACTTTACGTACTGTATGTAACGTGTTTGTGTTAAATTGAATTTCGGTAAATAAACTCCATATTGAGATGACGATATCTTTTGAAGTTATATAATATTTGAAATATTTATTATTTTTATTTTGCAACTTCTAAAGTGATAGATCATGATTTTGTTGTAAAAATGTTGTTTTTAATTTGATAATGTCTCGAAATGTGGCGAACGGATTGTAATAAACATAAACCTAGATTCCCTTTGCCTACCCTGCTATGTATACTTAACAAAATGTTAGTGTTTTTCAATTAATTTGGTAATACTACACTCTTTATTCTACACGAAGCATTTTCTGCTGAGACTCTTAGGCTTTTCGTCCGAATTTGAGATCATTTTCGCGGATTTAAATCTGTCGATTTTCAATTGTTTATTTTACCTATTTATTTCTTTGTGATTTTTTTTATTTTATTTTATTTTATTTATTTTTAAGGGAAACATACAGTACATTAAATATATTCTAATAACACACAAATAATAGTACAAATACCAATCAAGTTTCCACAAACTACTTACTCATAAGTCTAAAGAACAACAATTTATGCACATACAAAAAACAAAAAAACAAAAAGTGGAAAACTTTCATTCGGGACAAAAAGATACAAATAAATTACTGCTAAAAATATCGACACCTAACCAAGCACAAAAATAAAAAAACAATTCATAAAAGTTTTCTCAAACAGTCCTTGAAATTGTTGAATTTTACATTGAATAAGTCTAAGTTGTTATTTGAAATTTCAATCGATATCTAATAGATGATTTTCTTTCAGGTTACACATAAGACTTCCGGCAAAGTGATGGTCCTCAAAATGAACCAGCAGAGGGCTAACCGCCCGAACATGCTCCGGGAAGTGCAGCTTATGAATAAGTTGAAACATCCTAATATTTTAGGGTAAGCTCGTTCATCTTATATCAAATAATATATCTACATACTTTAATAATTATTTCGGCGTTTACGGTATTTATTACAAGCTTTTACAATAAATGTAATGCTGATATCTCTACTATTATGTTATTAAAATAATATGTCAAGATATACAACATACATCCCGTAGAAAATACATAGTTTTTTGTTCTAATTTAACACCAGTTAAGTAATAATTGACGTCTCTGAGTGCAGTCAGTGACGAAACCGGTACTTCCGAGCGTATTTACAGGCTGCCAATATTAGTGTTATTTATTTATCGTTTAACGAACTGGCCGACGACGTCTCGCTTTTGCCTTATACATCATCGTCAAGCTTTGTTTTGAGAAATTGACCCGAACAAACATCTGAGAGTCTGAGACTGGTTACTGGATTACATTATTTAGGATTGCGTCATACATTATTTATTATTTTGACGCCGCTGTGGCGCTGTGGGGAATTGGCTGAATGCATTCACGATGGTTACGCGTGAGATTCCCTATATACGTGGGAATGTTTATAAGCAGCTTAGCAGTTTCTTTCGTATAGCAGAGTAGGCAGGAGAACGTAATGTTAAGTCACTCCGCTTTCCGCACGGATTTGTTACATTGAGTGTTGAGTGATATAACTCAACGCCGAGCTTTTTTTATCACAGCGGTCAAATGAACATATCATATCAATTCCCCCAAGTAGAAATATTTTTTTTATACCTTCACGCTGTAACTCTGGATGAGTTACAGGGTATGCAAATGGAATCCGGGAACCTAGTGTTAAAACACTCCATTCCCATTAAGACACTTTCGTTGACCATTTTCCGCCGAATTCTAGAGGCATTGCGTATTTGAGTGACGGAAGTCAACGCCACGATTTGCCTCGTTACCAGAGCGAAAAAATGTAACATTAAATATTGCATTTCCTCAAGTTGGAATCGAACCTACCTCTCGTTTATAGTCGCACCCTTGGACCCCTGCGCCACGACTGGCATCTAATAACATTTTTAATCTGTTGTTAAAAGATAGCTATTGGTTAACGAGATGACAAAATACAAATACACATACAGACGTTGCTACGTAATATTAGCGAATATACAATAAAAGCTAAAGGTTCCTAACATCTCGGGTCAAAAAGCATCAACGTAACGCGTTACGAAACATCAAACCACCAACAATGACTACACTGTTTTACTTCATTTCCTGCTCTCGTATAGAATGAAATAAAAACAATGCGGCACTGATGCGATTGTTGAATAATATCTTTTTTTCTCTCTCTCTCTCTCGGTATCTAGGACAGATGATGGCTTTCGTTTCTCCTGTCGTGCAAAATCAAAAAATGTAGATAGGTCTTATACTTGTTTAGAAATAAAAATGCTTAAAAATAGATAGGTCTTATTACCTTATATTTTGGATGCAATCGTTTGTCTTCTCTTGGTTGGTTGGTGGTGGTATCTTGGTTGGTGGGTGAGCAATTTGTGGCGATTTGTTGATTTCGCCTTCAGCAAGTCGGGAGTTGTAGCCGTGTAATGTTGGGTTCAACGGAAAATTCACGATGCGAGCGTATATCTTTCGTAGTTTCACGTTGTAAACCCGCAAATTGCAGGCTAGACAGCTAGGAAGCAATTTTTAAAACACTCTGTTCTCAACTCTCTGTTAACTTTTTCGGAATGTTGCGTATTCAGTGCCGGGTCCGAACTCCGTGCTTTGTCTTGGCATCAGAGCGAGGATAATAAAGTAATTAATTTTCTCAACTGGGAATTAAACTCACAACCGTCGCATTTGCAGTAACACGTTATGCCATCTGCTTTTATTATACAATAACCACTTAAATATATACATATTTAGGTGGTTTTCTATAATTAATAGATAATAAAACTGTAACTGATTGCTGTTTGTACGTGGCACATAATATTGGGCACATTGATCTATTTAATAGGAAGAGTACTCAAAACATTGATTTATATTTTTTTTTGTTTGTTGTCAGTTTATCGTTTTGTTTATCGTCGTCATGCGTTTGTACACGCTAATCTCGGAAACAGCTTGTCTCTTTTCACTTATTGTATTTTGGCAAACTTCCCTCACATAATATAGTGTTTGTTTTATTTAAATCGGTTCATTAATTTAAGAAATACATCTATCTATATAAAATATTTTGTTCGCCAACATTTTGTTAAATTGGTTGTAATTCCAATTTGCTGTAGTTTCCAATGTGTGGATATAGTATTTAAAATAATAATGTTATCAGTACACTGATGTAATTCAGATAAGTAAGAAAACAATTGTGTAATTTAAGCAGACGAAGCCACGAGCGGGTGGCTTGTGTTGTATAATAAAATTGCTCTGTGTGAATAAATATACAGGAAATTGCACGCCACGCTTTATGGATAGTAAATATAAAATTTTTAACAAGTATATGACATGGCATTCATAATAAATGTTCTTATTTTCCTTTTCTTTAGAATAGTAGGTTTAATCTTGGTTTTTGATGCCAGTGGCTTACATTCGCTTTGAATGGGCGGCGAGTTTCTCGGCCCTGTCAGTTGGGTTTTACGATATTTTTATATTTTTTTTTCATATATTATTATAATACAAAGAGATAGAAATAATCTAAAAAGCAAATATTCATGACTCTTCTACATCTATCTTTTATCTCCTATTCGAATAAGGATTCTCCGAATAAGTATATCTCACATAAGTCTATTTTTTTAAAATAAGAAATATATTCAAAACGAAAAACCTGACTGCATAAAGTAAATTAATTTATACAGTAACACTCGTCACTCAAGACAAATCCAATGACGTATTGCTTATTAAAATCTGCTCACTGGTTACAAGGGAACTAAGAAATGGACATACATACATACGCGCTAAAGCCGTATACCTCTTTTGGGTTCCGCAGCAGTCGGGTACAGCGCGCCTCACCTCGATGTCTCTCGATGTCTGCTCTCGAGTGAGCTTCCTAGGAAGGACGTGCACTCTCACTACCACAATAGTGTTTGCGTGCGCGTCTATCGTTCGTTTTTATTTTATTTTTCATGCCACCAGATTTAGTGATTTGGCCCTCGTCAACACGCTAACTATTAATTGGCAATTTGAATTGATTGCCTGATATGATGCCTTGATAACTCTTGACACTTACCTACTCTTGTTGATACGATAATAGTTTTACGACGTGATGTTGCTTCCTTATGTTATGTAATTGGTTCCATTTCTATTTGGTTTTTGCTTCTTTGCAATGTAGGTACAAAAAATAGATATATATTTCATTTTTAATACGTTTTTCACATAGATATTTTTGTGTTTATTTGTTTTTTTGTTGTTAAATAAATTTGAAGAAGAGTCATCTAATAGTTGGAAGTAGTAGTTGGAAGTAGGAAGTACAACGGTTATCCTAAGTGCACCATTATGAAAATACTTTAACCAAACATATTTTTTTTATTTTATTTTATTTCACATGTACACAAGTATCAACTTAAATTTGTTTGTAGCGAACTTTTTTTTTGCCTCGGTAAAGGTGTTTTAACCCTTAGGCTTTTTATGGCCACTGTTTATATGGAACAAAGGACTTGAACCTCAAAATGTGTTTTGAATGTCGTCTCAAGTGTCGCATTGTTACTGCTTTTGACTTCCCTGTTTTTTTTTTCTCTTTACAATGTAAGTGTCATACTTAGTCACTACTTGGATCACTTGGGGTTTGGCTCCTGTAGTGAAGTGTTTTTTTTAGATACGAGAAGCTAATTGTATGTAAAAGTATATCGATTGCAGTACTTCGTAGTCTTTTTTAGTTCATATGTATTTTTTATAAGTTCATTTATTAATGTCTTCTCAATCATGCAGACTTCCCTGTTTTCTGTCTCTGTAACCTTTACAATATAAGTGTCACACTTAGTCACTATTTGGGAACCCTTGGGGTTGTAGTAGGAAGAATTTGTTTGGCGCCTTTAGTGAAGTGGTGTTCTTACATACGAGATGCTAATTGTAACAAAAGTATATAATTTTTGTTGAAATCGTTTTGTCTTTTTACATACTCTGCAATGTTCTCAAGCAATATTTAATTCAAGACAAGACAAGTTGGAGGCCCGTCGTGGCGCAGAAGCACAAAGAGTGACTGTAAAACCAACTGGTTGTGGGTTCGATCCCCACTCGAGGAGATGAAATATTTACTTAAATTTATATTTCCATTTCTTCGCTCTGGTGTCGAGGTGTGCGGGATACAGCGTGAAGCTGATTTTTTTTTTTACAAGATAAATTTGTTTGGTTGAACATGATAAACTCAGTAACCATTGGTTTTAATTGAAAAAATATTTCATTCCAATATATGTGTAGTCCATTTATCGAAGAAGACTTGAGGAAGACTACGATATTTCATTGCATTAACTGTTTCAATGTTACCTACTCTATACCTGCGATCAGAGTTACCTCGGACACTTAGAATGTTTCACGTGTCATACACAGCTGCAGCTCTTAGTTATTTTAATTTGACCACGGGGACGAAGCTGTAGGGAAACGCTAGCAAGCATATGTGAAGCTAATTTCCGATTTATTTTATTAACAAGATTTTTGTTGATTTTAGAAAGTCCAGTCAGTTTCGATTATTTTTGTTTAGAGCGATTTAATTGGTATAATTAGTTGCTAACATTGACAATTGTGGATAAGTCCTAACACTCGTTGTAGCGTGATGGTGTTGGTCAAACCTGATTTTATGAACTGTTCTATTTTTAGATGTATACTATTTAGAACAAAATAAAAAATGAAAAAAAAGGAAATGATAAACACGTTATTTCTATCCCTACATGCTGCTATAGTTATGTGAGTGATGTGTGAACGAAAAGATAAAAATAGACTAGTAAATTAGTTATATATTCATTGCTTGTTGATTGGCGAAACACAACACCGCGCTTACCTACCTACCTCGTTATCTGATAACGAGATAAAGCGCGGTGTTGTGCGACGAAATGTAAACATTAAATATTTTATTTCCTCGAATGGGAATCGAACCAACGACCTGTCGCGTTTACAGTCGGACACTTGTGCCCTTGTGCGACGACTGTCCTCAATATGCATGCATATGCTGCATTATGTCAAAAATATTATGTATTCCCTAAATATATTGCCAACGTAGACAAAGCGGGTATACCCCGCTATGTAAAAACCATTCTACGTACATCGTTCTACATCATAATTTATAAATATAAAAATAATAAGTATATGTTATCAGTTCAAGGCCTGGCTACAGAGCCGAATGAATGAAGTTATTATTATATGTGGTTATATGTAGATATGTACATATATAAATAGTAATTTAATCATGTTTTTAAAATACCTTATCCTTAGTCACTGTTTCATTTTCATAGAATAGGTTATGTTTATTAAAGTATTACATTTACTGCGTTAGATTCGGCGAACCCCTCATATGCTTAGTTTGAAACTGTATCCGATCCAGCTTGTAACAGAGAAGGCAAAGGGAAGGAATCTAGTGTTACGTGTATTTTTCTGTATGCAATAAAGTATATTCTTTGGCGATGGATGTGGCGTGTTAGGTAGTTGCGGATTTCCACACTACGCTTTGTTTTGTTAGCAGAGCGATGAAATGAAAATACTCCGTATGGAAATCGAATCCACGACAGTCGCGTACAGTCAGATGCTGTGTAGCTGCGCCACGATGGCCACAATTCCTTCATGTCTTTAAAATGATTAAAAATTGGAAAATAGTATATAGTCTCCTAACACTAAGTTGTTCTCGCAAAATAAGAAAGTTTATAACTAAACAAGAGAGGATATTAACTTTATAACATTTATGTATTTCCAGATTCATGGGTGTATGTGTACACGAGGGTCAGCTACACGCGCTTACAGAGTACATGGAAGGTGGTTCCTTAGAACAAGTGATATTGGGTATACCACCCGAACCCTTGCCTCAACCGCTGAGGATATCGTTGGCAGCCGACGTCGCTGAAGGCATGATGTACTTGCATTCGCTGGGCGTCTTCCATAGAGATCTTACCGCTAAGGTGAGTAGAGAACTTCCGTTCCTTTTATTTTAGCAGAGATAACCTAATTCGGCAGAAAGTGGAAGAGAAACTCCCCGAATTTTCGAAACATTGATAGTGTAGTGGAATTCCATGCCGCGCTTTGTTTTGTAACTAGAGCTGGGGAATCAATATATTAAATACATAAATCATTTCCGCGGGTAGGAACCGAACCCATAACCGCCGCGTTACACGCTGTGCCACTGTCATTCCGATGATATTTTTTTATATTTCATAAATAAATCGTATAATTTCAGAACGTGCTACTAAAGAAGAATGTTGACGGCGAATATACAGCTGTTGTAGCAGATTTTGGCTTAGCGGCGAAGATACCTCATTCGATGTAAGTTCAATCGGACAGTTTCTTGGCCGATTTAATTTTATTTATCATACTATACGTTTAGTTTCCCTACTTAGCTAACTGAAAGTGTAATTATCATTGAACGTCGCTCACCTGTTACAAAGACAAAGGGTTGATTGCCTGATTATTCCTTTTCATCGGTCTGGCTTCTGTTAATTAATGTATTTTACTTTAGAAACAACTTTTAAATTAACTTCTCTAAACGTGATGATTATTTTTCTTATAAATGGTGACCATCATCGAGTATTATCAAACATACACTAAATAGTAATAAAAAATATTACCTAATTTTGATAATGATTCTATCAGCCACTTTTGATTAAGAATAAAATAACTAACTATGCTTAAGATGCCTTGACCAAGACCATGACCAACAAGGGCTACACTTATAATATATCAAAATTCTTGATTTCAACATCATATTTATATAAAACTAAATATAGATGTATTCTTCGTTAGCTCAGAAAAAGGAGGTTCTATTCCAAATGCACGTATCCGATAATTACACGCACGCCACGTCACGCTATTTCGCGTGCAAAAACCGATATCGTGTTGCGGAACGGGTCATTTGTCAACTTTGGGCAATTTATCAAGGCGGTGTGTCGTAAGAACCACCCTTCACTTTTATTTACGATGCGTGAACATTCCTAGAAAATGCATAAATACTTTACGTATCACGTGTCTTACGTAAAGCTGCCAAAGTGGACTCTTTCCATGACTATAAATCGTTATTTCTTCACGCATTCACTGTACTTGGAGAGTGATATAAAACTATTAGAAAATACAATGACTTTGTGTGTTGGGTGATGGTACTCAACACTGCATCTGTGTAACCAGCATAAAACAAACTATATCAATTCGACCATGTCCAATTATAAAATTAACTAATTGTACCAAATATATTTTTGTTTTATTTTTACGCAGGCACAGGTATTCCATATAACTTGCCTGAAGTAACCTAATGCCATAAAGAAAACAAATATGTAGGTACTGTATTCCATATCCGTGGCGGAACTCCACGCCGTGCACGTTTGTCTTGTAAAAAGAGCGAGAAATTTATAATTATTCATTCCCCATATATTACAGTAGAAATCGAATATTACAATTGTAAAAGAGACTTCTATAATGCTCGTATTATGTTTTCAGAAACGGCTACAGGCTACCCAGTGTGGGGTCACCGTGGTGGATGTCGCCCGAGTGCCTGCGCGGGCGCTGGTACGACCATCGCTCCGACATATTCTCATATGGAATCATTTTGTGCCAACTCATAGCTAGGGTAAGTTTATTTCGTTTATATTTATTAAAATTGTAATTTATAACACAATCGTTTATCTCCATCTATATATTATCCATCTTGTATAAAGTTCATATTGTGAACATCATTTTTTCCTTATTTAAGAGACTAATCACATTTGGTCTATAACTAATCATTATTTATATGACGTTTTAGTGACTCACTGTGTTGCATTGACCATTAAAATCATGTCTTTATTGTAATTTTCTTGTTTACTAAAAGCGAAATACCTCCAATTAGTTAATATTTAATGTAATTTATATTTTAGGTAATGTCAAAGACAAAAAAATTTAATAGAAATATATGAAAAGAATTATTTTTTTTTACCTTAAACGCTAAAGAAAAACATTTAATATATGGTGTCATACTTAGTATGTTAAAATACACCCAATACAGAATTTCTTTAAGTCAGGCAAGAACACTAAAACTGACTAGCTTAAAAGTGACTTCAGTTTTTACTTCCTAATCGCGTGACGTTTATTATATTATTATCGTTATTAAACATATTATGATAATTTAAATATCTTTTATAGGTTAATATGGTCGTAAAAGTTAATGATTTTATATATTATGAATATGTTGTTTATATTGCACTGTAGTAAAACCATGTTTTATTATATAGTTTAGGTATTTAAAAGTCTCGTCTCTATATCATGCTTGCGATTGAGGGTAGATACAAATATTTCTCATATGGAATCACACCAACTCTATTTCACAGACTAGGCGTACCACTAAGGTTCTGAAAATGCTATAAAAAATTATTAATTGTATGCTGAGGCCGTCGTGGCGCAGTCGTACAACAAGTAACTGTAAACGCGAGGTTGTGAGTTCGATTCCACTCAGAAGAATAAATTATTTTTTGTATTTTCATTTCCTTGCTCTGGTGACAAGACAAACCGCAGTGTTGACTTTCGCCGTTCAATTCGCAATGTCTGGAAAATTCCGCGAAAAGCGGTGAATGGACTTGTTTTAACACTAGGTTCCCTCTGCTTACACTGCCTTATGCTGAATAGAGCGTAAAGCGTACAAAAAAAATGTATGCTTAACGGTGGCGTTGAGCCCGCCACACTCAACGCGCAACAAATTTCGTCGAAAGTGGAGAACAGACTGTCTGTTAACACTAAGTTTTCTCAGCCTTCTCTTTTGTATACAAGAGGAAAGTGTGAAATTGAAAAAATAAACATTGTATGGTTACTTAGGTGGACGCGGACCCCGACGTACTACCACGTACGGACAACTTCGGTCTAAACTACATGGCCTTTGTGGAGCTCTGCGATGAAGACACTGTTCCCGACTTCCTACGACTCGCTTTTAATTGTTGCATTGTGAGTATTTATTATAATGTTTATTTATACATATATGTATATTCTAAAGAATCATTTATTTATTGTGAATAACTGTATACTTACCGTAAGAATAACTGTATACTTATCGTATACAGTTATTCTTATTGTTGTATCTTTCAGGATATATAACTTTTTTTTATTTCACTTAAACTACATTTTCTCGATGTTTTTATAAGACGGTTCTAAAATTCTTTAAATACTTCTCATATATCGTGAAATTAACAATTATTAAGGCCGTCATGGCGTAGGGCACAAGGCTGTGACTGTAACGCCACGGTTGTGGCTTCGATTCCCACTCTAGGGAATGAATTATTAGTTATTAATATATTCATTTCTTTGCTATGACGCCAAGGCAAAAGCCCTACGTTGGTTCCGCAAGAATTCGGAAAGTGGGGAGAAAGAGGGAGAGAAGTTGTCAAAAGTCAATCATGCAGTATGGATGAATAATAGTTAACAATCAAGATTAAAAGTAATGTAACTAATATTGTAGGTACATTTTAGCTTATTATCTATATATTATTATATATATATCGAATAGTTTACTATGACTGTAGACCATCAAAATCTTGAATTAAAATTATTATCATTTTAATATATGGGCCCGTAGCCTTTGATTTTGTATTTTCTTATTTAAATCCGAGAATCCGAAAGGTTAATAGAAATAATGTTGAATCATTTGGATCTTCCCCAAACACGGGTGTTACAAATGGATTTGGCCACTTTTTATTTCTTTTATGAATTAAAAATCTTCTATATTATGCGAAGCGAACTTATGTGATATATACATGTCTTTAAATTGTTACTTCTTACTTCTGAGTCTTAAAAGTTTTTCTCAGCACTAGCTTTACGCCATTTGTCGCTGTATGTTTATCAGGAGTCAAAATTGTACTGGAATAAATAATTTATTTAATTAAATTAGCCTTTTATTCAGATTGAATCTCAATATCTGTTTGCCCTTTGGCAAAGGCCTCTCTCTCCCAACTCTCACCACCTAATCTTGTCTAAGGCTGTCCTGGTCCATGAGCTATCTGACGTTTGCTTAAAAGATTGGCCTTGTCTTCTTTCTTTGTTCCTAGGATGCCAATAGACTATTTATTGATTAATAAATATATATAAAAAAAATAGAATAAATAATAATTTATATTTACATTTAAACAATATTGTTTTAGTACGAGGCTAAAGCGCGGCCGCTATTTCCCGAGATAGTGAGCAAGCTCGCGGAACTCAAAGAGGGCCTCGACGACGCGTGGGGGGACTGCACGCCCAACTCCTCATACGACAGGTATCCCCCATTCTGAAAAGTTTCTACTAACTATAAGTAGCATTATGATAATATGAAAATGATATCTAAGTATATATTTATGTCTTTACAGTGAAGAAGCGGATTCGTCCGGTCCGCGTTCCTGTCCGGGGCTCTCCGCCTGGCGACGACCCGCGCGCCTGCGCTCCGAGGGCAGCCCGCATGCACACCATCACACACGCGACCGTTAGTGATTATTTTTTATTAATTTATTATTTATATTAGTATTTTGTTTGAAAAGGGAATTAAGTTAATGTTGAGTTGATGAATTTCCTATAAAATAGAGAGAATTTGAAAATCTATTTCTTTTAAAGGAAAAAAAGAAATATTTGTTATAATAAATAATGCATCATAATGTTTAGTTATATTATACCTTGGCACACGCTCCAGGCGGAGCCGTGCACCGGCGCTCGCTGTCGGAGCTGGAGTGGGCGTGGCGCGCGCGCGGGGCGCGGCCGTCGCCGCACCGCTCGGCGGGCGCGCTGGCCGGCCCGCCCGCCGCGCCGCCGCCGCCGCGCCTGGCGCGCCTGCTGCGCCTCGCGCACATCATGCTGCTGCGCGACACGCACGCCGCGCCCGCGCCCACGCCGCGCCCGCTGCACTCCTTCCGCG
>JAATLQ010031124.1:109388-121091 GCA_013421005.1 Heliconius erato x Heliconius himera | reverse complement strand
CTTGGCACACGCTCCAGGCGGAGCCGTGCACCGGCGCTCGCTGTCGGAGCTGGAGTGGGCGTGGCGCGCGCGCGGGGCGCGGCCGTCGCCGCACCGCTCGGCGGGCGCGCTGGCCGGCCCGCCCGCCGCGCCGCCGCCGCCGCGCCTGGCGCGCCTGCTGCGCCTCGCGCACATCATGCTGCTGCGCGACACGCACGCCGCGCCCGCGCCCACGCCGCGCCCGCTGCACTCCTTCCGCGGCGTGCACAAGATCCTGGAGCCGCCGCCGCCGCGCTCCTGCTCGCCCTCCGCGCCGCCCTCGCCCGCCTCGCCGCTGGAGCCGCGCTGCGCCTCGCTGCCGCCCTCGCCCGTGCTGGAGCGCCGCGAGCTGCGGCGCCGCGCCTCCTGCGAGAGCGGCATCTTCTCCGTGGCCAACGAGGACTGCGCGCCCGCCGCGTACGGCGCCGTGTGCCCGTGCTCGCTGCTGGGCTGCCACCGCTGCTGGTGGCGCCGCGACGCCGCGCGCGACGAGCGCCTGCGCGTGTGCGCTGACTGCCTGCGCGTGTACGAGCGCGTGCTGCGCCGCCGCCCGCCGCCGCCGCCCGACTCCGCGCTGTCCACGGCCGTGAGCTCGCTGCGCAGCCTGGCCGACGAGCGCGCCTGCTCCTTCCTGTGCGGCGGCGGCGGCGACGACGCGCACGTGCTGGCGCGCTGCTGCTGCGAGGAGGGCGCGCGCTGCGACGCGGGCGAGCTGCACGCCTTCCCGGCGCGCCTGCTGGCCGTGGGCAAGCGCACCTCCAGCGTGTACACGGACAGCTCCGAGGACGTGGCCTCGCTGGGCTCCGACAGCGTGTACGACGACCGCCTGCCGAGGCACGTACGGTCGGCCCAAATATCCAAAATTGTCGAGTATTTTGAACGTAAAGGCGAAGATTTTAGAGGACCGCTGTTGAAGACGCTGCAAGTTGGCAAGGAACCTCCGTACTACGTCGACGTTAAACACCGCGCCCCTCCGGGAAATGTGGGAGCGTGTGAGGGGGGACGCAAGTGTACGGCGCAACGTCTCATGATATGCGAGGGAGCGGTCAAGTCCAAGCTGCCCCTATTCGATAAGAAGTCATAACGCAAAGGATACGATTACGAACGCCGCTCCTCTATATATAGGTAGTGCGTGTCGTGTGACGCAGTAATACTGACGTAACGTGATGTGTGACGTGGTCGTAGTAACGTGACGTGATGTGTGACGCGGTAATTGTGACGTGATGTGTCTGTCAAACCGGAATCAGTGACTTCTTCCAGCATTGTATCAGAGGATATTTTTACTTAAAGCTATACAGAGCGAGAAAATATTGTATCTAATAGAATTAAATATAATAATATTGGTTAATACAGTATTGTTAAGGCTAGTGCCAACTTGTATTGGATGAGTGACAATATTGAGTAAATCTGCACTCCTTCTAGCATGCGGGTTTACATGTTATTCGAGTGTTAAATAATAAATAAATTTAAAATGTGAAGTTAATATATGAACAATTTGTTTAAAACTCGTTCTAAAGGGAGTGCATACTATCGACGTTCGAAAAAAATATATTTTTGGATACGTCGAATTGTTGACTGAGTAAATGTAAGTATTTGATTTTTTTTTAAGGCGGTAGATATGAGCTATGCGTTTGTTAAGTAAGACAATTAATAGAGGAAATCTGAATAGTTCTTATATAAAGTCAAAGAATCTACTTTTTATTTAAAAAAAAAGTTAATTTTATGTTTTATTTATGTATGTAATATAATAAAGATAAAAAGACTCGTTAAAACGTAGCAATAATTGTCTTAAGTAATAAATGTATAGCGATTAAGTAAAAGTGGAGAGCGGAATCACTACACTCGCCTACTATAGGTCGATGAGTCGTAGACGTCCTGAATGTACGTCAAAAGTAAAAAAAAATATCTAAAGTCGAGTCTGCGCAGTCGTCTGCCTAAAGGTTACTTTAGGGCGGCTACGACACGGTGACTGTACCGTACTTTAATTGGGGCCTTCTCCATAGGTGTAACCGGGGATCGGACATATTATAACTTTTTCATACTTAAATCGGTGTTAAAATCCTGTAAATAAATTACTTATATTTATAATTTATATACAGTATTATATTATTACTTGCCAGTCTATATAAGTTTGTAAATAATTTAGTTTTTTTTTAAATTAAAATTCATTAAATTTAGAAACGAAATGTGTGGTCGTCGTCAGTTGCTATTCTTTTCTGTCAAATTACATAATATATTTAAAAAAAATGTATACTAATTATTGTGGATCGGAATTCGTCCTGAAATTTCATTGAAAATTTATAAATATATATATCACGGCACGTGTCTAGTCTCTTCAAAAGTGTCGTAAACCGTCGATTTAGAGAGAATATTTATTTCAAAACGTTTTTATTTATTACTAATATAGATATTTTATTCATAAAATTTAAATTGCTTAATATTTGTCTCAAAGGAGTCCTTGGAGCCATCGATAAATGACGTCACACGTTAAGAGTGGGGGGGCGGTCCTTTTTTACCAAGTGACAAACGTGCCCTAAATAAAAAAAAGCTCAACGCCGCTTCGCCTGCTTAAATTTATCGTTATATTATAGCCAATGATTTAATTGATTTTAATTATAGCCAAATATGCAAAATATTTATATAAAATGTAGCCTATGTGCTATTTTAATGTAAAAGCTATATTGCTGTAAAATTTAATTTAAATTCGTTCAGTAGATTTTGCGTGAAAGTGGAACAAACATTCACATTTAGAGTATAAATTAATTAATAATTAAAATTAATAAAAAAATCAGCTTCACGCTATATTACACAACAAACAGGGTAGACAGAGGGAACCTAGTGATAAGACACTCTGTTCCCCACTTCTAGCGAATTCTGCCTCCACATTGTGTATGAGTTTGAATGGCGGAATACAAAGCCGCCCTTTGCCTCAAATAGTAGGAAACAAATATAATTTCGGAAGTGCTATTTCAATTTAATATTTTTAGGTTTCATATTTTTAGGTGTATAATTTACACGTTACATAAGATAATGGTCCCACAAATGTCACAACTGGTGAAAGACACTGAGGACAGTTGATAAAAGTCATGAAATCCGTGTGACGTAATTTATGAATGGCCCCTATTATACGTTTATTTTTTAATTTTCTATACCGATAAGAACATAAATTGTATTGACTCGTCTATCTTTCTTAAAATTAAGACTTGTTTTGTTAAAAAAAATCTCAACTACGTACAAAAATGTGTCAAATCAGTTCCGATAAAGCGTTATGAATAGTCGATTATTTTGATAGGTCTTTGTTCAAGTTGTCAGAATCGATTCGGACAGTTTTCTTAAATAAAATCGATTTTAAATATGTTGGGCCGTTTTTATATAATTATGAACCATGCTTGTCTTTAATCAAAAACTAAAATACATAGACGATCTACCAAAATAATCGATTCCACATAAAAATAGAAAAAATATATTTTTGTAAATAACATTGTAAAGGGATATGTATATTCATTGCGGATTTATAATTGTTTACATCAGGGTATTCGTATCGTGTACATAAAGTGCGGTAGATGTTAAATCAATGTATCGAAATTATTATTTCAATAAAAATCATTTTTGTGCCTCTGCCGCGAGCCCTTATGCTTAAAAGTGAGTTATTACAGTAACTATATTGTTTCGTTTTAGTCTCAGATCATATAATATTATAATATTTAATAAATTATCGAATAATTGCAACTCCGAAACATATACTTAAATACGAAAATTTATTATTTGATTGATTCCAAACAGCTATTTTTTATTAAGGTCTTACTCGTGGCAGAGAAAATTTAATTAAACAATCAGTGCCAAATACACAAATATATATATTTTGCAAATTACAACACTATTTTTTAAAGAGAGAGCCGTCCTATTGATTTCTGTTTCGCTTTTTAGTCTTTTTAATAATATTAATTTATTATTTAAATACTTAAACAGAAATAATGTGATATTCTTTTCATTCATGTTTGCTATTAATACATTTTGAATTTTAAAAATTGAACTTTAAAAAATACATTATGGAATTATTGATATATTTAATTTTTCATAATTGTAACTGCTTATAAACATATTAACGGGCGGCTATTTAATTGTTTTATATTAGATTTTTTACCTTCAAGGCAAAAAGTTTTTGTCCGTCCATTCTACTATAGTTTCTTCAAAACATCTTCAAAACTTCACTAATAAAATAGCCTAAAACCATTAAATAAATCTACATTATGAAGTAAAAAAATTGTGTTGCCATTTATCTACTAAAAGAAAGTATGCTATAGGATGTATTCTTTACGAGATCAAGAGTGACCTTTAGTGTTGCTAATAATTTAATTAAATAACATAAAAATCTACGGCCGTCGGCAATTTCATATTTTTTGTAACACTTTGATTTTTGGAAGTTAAGATTTTTTTCCTGTAAAAATGGTGGCACTTTAAGAGAAGCAGCTATTCGGGTTTTGATCAATAAAGCAATCGATTATTTTAAAATATATAATTTGTTCACTTTATCTGTTGTAGAAATAATATATTTGTCAGTTGTACCTGTTAATGATACACAATTACTATAAATATTGTGCAATAGAGAATATCCTTTGGTTTTTGTTTAATCTGTTGGTTATTTTGTGAAAGTATGAAAACAAAAAAGTTCAAATTTTTCTCAATTTCTAGTTTTACCTATTTAATTTTGAGCCAATATTTTGGAATTATAAAAATCAATATTTAGCCGTTTTTTTTAAATATACTGTACTGTAAAACAACTTAATATCATGTGTAATGAGAATTATTTTGTTTATAAAATAAAAAGTTGATTTTTTTTGTATTTTCACAATTTTCCTCACTAATGTATGAATTTTGTCAATTATTAATTGAGCAATGTTTCAACATTTAACAATCATTTTTATTCGTCGTTTCCGAACAAATCGAAGTTACACCATAAAAAGCATATCAGTTTCAAAATATTTAGAATTATTAGCGGTTATTTTTATAATTAATAATATATAAATTAGGGAAACACGAGTTCTTCTAAACAAATATACATATATACTTAGGGGAATAATATACATATTTAGGGGAATTTAATTTTCAATCGTATGGGTAATTCGTAAAGTAGATTTTTTTAAGTTCTCGTGTTTTTTGTTATATAAGATTTACAATGTCCGTATGTATCCGCTAGTACCATGTCTCAATAGAAAACATTAACATGCTATAATAAGAAAATTTATGAGGGATTTAGTGACAGTTACTTTGACATGGTTCTAAGTGATACATACGTTATTTACGATAGATAACGTTCCTTGTTTTAAGGCACTAACGTTTAATATAAGACGTTTTGTTACAACGGTTGTGTCTTCAAATCCGTTTCTCGATTGCGATTGACAAACATCGATTGTTTATCAAGAATCGATTAAAATATCAGTTAAATTTCCCAGTGATGAGTTAGTGTTTTGGAAATCGATTTCGGTTTCGCCTATAATCGATATTAATCGATCGTAATCTTGGGACTAGACTTGCAATAGTTATAGTTAGCCGACTGAGGCAGTTAAAAATAATTTGTAAATGAAAGGTGGTATTAATAAATATATTTTGTTTCAATTTGTCTATTATTTCTTAATGTCTGTTGATTCTATTCTATTCTTTTTTTTAATTCATAAAATATAGTAAATTATTAAAATATACATACACACACTACTACATGTCTGATAATACGTACTTTTATACACATATGTATATCCACACAAATATCTATGTCGACGCATATTGAACGCGATAATTAGTTCTCTAGTTAAATAAAAAAGATTGTATAACAATAAAATGTATTTATTTTAAATATAATTAAATTAATATAATAAAATTAATCTTTACATATGCACAGCTTAATTTTTTCACGCGACGGTTTCTGAAATAATAATATAAGAAAATTTAAGTACACATATTTTGTGTGATTTGAAAGAAAAATTTAATAAGGATTTTTTATGTTTACAACAATTTGTAATAGAAGTCTCTGTGCGAGAGTGGGACGGCGTCTGACTGTAAACGTGACGGTTGTGGATTCGATTCCTACTCGGGGGAATTAATTTAATTGTTTCATCTATTTCTCTCGCTATGGTAAAAAGACAGATAGAAGATTTAACAATTCGTTTTTATCATGAACATTGAACAATACAATGGATGTAAGAAAATAAACTCTATTTCGTCCAGTTTTACAAAAGTATCTCAATAGTTTCGCTTTTTTACAAAATTAATTTACTCTCTCAAACAAGTCCTACAAAAAAAAATATACTAACGCTCGCTCGTTTCGGTGTGTAACTGTCACAAGTCTTAGTTTTCCATATATAGGCTTTTAATTTGCCCATATTTTTGTATAAAAGTGCCAAAAGTCCCATAAGTGCCGTGCTGCCGATTACTGGCATCCATAGTTTAGTCCCTTGTGAGTCTATCCAAGTGAAGAAGTGCCAACTCTCCGTAGGTGGAGCGCTGTCAGGTGGACCTCTAGAACGGTTTGCATTTTCTCTCCTTTCTAGTTCTTCAGCACTGTATATGTAATTGGTTTTAGTTTCTCGCTGTATCCAGCATGGTGGAGGGAACTCAGTGTTGAGACACTTCTTTCCCCAAACAGCGCTCAATTTTCAAAACTTTACGTGTGAAGTGACAGAACCAGAGCGAGCAAATTAAAATAATTTGTTTCCCGTAATGATAAGCGAACCCACAACAATCATGGTTACAGCCAGGCGCTGTACCGCTACACCACAACGGCCTCAATATGTTAAGTTGAGTTGTTCTTAAATAAACGTCATTTGTGTCAATATATTATAGACCCGCGGCTTCGTCCGTTTGTTTGTCTTTAAACATAAATTAAAAATATATATATTTTAAGTTCTATTACATTGACCCTCATAAGTAATTTCAAATACCTTACACGTGCAGACTGCGACCCATTATAATTTGGTTATACATAATTATAGAAGATGTAATTTGATAAATTAACAATCTGTATTCGCGATGGTTTCGCCCTCACTTGCACATTATATAGCTACAATTATTTCATTTATTTTCACTACTGTATTCAAATTATATTAGCTACTAATGTTTGTGTTATATCCATAGTCCCGTTTTAATAAAATTTCATACTTCTTAAAATGTATGAAAGGTAAAGGAATCTTCACACAAGTATCTCTTTGCCTATCCCTTTATACATGTATAGATAATTAAAAAAAATACAAAACATAATATACGTACCAGTCACACATTTTTTAACATTTATTTCCAAAAAGATTTATATTCGATATACATTGTGTTCCTTTTCACAATTTTTTTCATTTTAAAATTACTACATTACGATTGTTTTTCATTTTTGACAATTGATTGACATTACTGTCTATATGGCATCATTCATTTTTATTCTTTTATTTTTTTGCATGAAGTTGGCACTAGAAATAAAAGATATTAATAGGAACTACATGTTATATTTTTAAGGCTGTCGTAGAACAGAAGCACAAGCGTGCCACTGCAACTGTAAACGCGATGGTTGTGGATTCGGTTGATACAGTCTCAAACTAAAAAACAATAAAATATATTTTTTAGTTGTGAGATCATCGTGGCGCAGTAATGCAGAGCCTGACTGCGAATGCGACGGAGGGGGCACACAATTCCCTAATATCTGCCGAACCACAGAAACCACTGATATTGATTGATCTTTAGGTATGGAACCCTAAAAACTTAAATTTACAGAACAGTTTTTTTAGATTAGTGTGATCATATGCACAGACACAGGCTATCCGACAAACAGACAACAATTTTAAAAATTATTGTATTGAGTTTTATTACATTGTTAAATGTTCCGTTCAATATTTTTTGTTTTATATCTTCCATATACAGACAACGATCAATTACAATTTTCATTATAAGTAGATATTACATTTTTTTTTTATTTCCCCGTTGTAATAACAACGTTGGCTTGCGCGACTTAACAATAGGGAAAGTACACAATATCTTTATACGTATATATTTTATGATATCTAGAAAATTCGTGAAACTATTTAAATAAAAATATAAAAACTAACCAAACTAGGTCCACCCCTATCGCAAGTACACACATACTTGGAAGCGCCAATATTTTGATTACAGCCTTTCGTATAGCTTACAGGGGAAGAGAAGAACAGCTTGTAGACCGCCACCAGCAGCCCGGCGCCGATCACCACACCCGCCACCACCGGCACCCAGTCGTCACGGCTGCTCATCATACTGTCATACAAAGTTTTCGTTAGCTTCACGCATTTCCCGTATATAGCGGGATAGGCAAAGAGAAATCAAAGCTGAGATACCCCATTCGAAACAAACGTCTCCGAACGAATTAGACGTTTCGCATACATTGGCTAGATATTGCATTTTGAATTAGGAACTCAACGCTGCCTTTCGTCTTATTATGGAGAACTGATAAAAGAGTTATCGAAATGCAATTTTGAAGTGTAGCTAGAAGCTATCATATTAAATAAATTATCTTGCTGACTAATAAGTAAAGGAAAACGTTAAATTACTTCTCAATTTAGTAATGTTATATTAGAAAATATCGTAAAACTTTAAAAAATTCTTATTTCACGCTGTTCTGCATATAGCAGCGGAGGCCGAGTGAACATGGGAATCTAGTGTTAAAATATTTCGTTCCCCACTTTTCGCTGAATATTTAAGGCATAGGGATTCGACACTCAAAAGCGCGCTTTGTCTCGTTACCAGACCGAGGAAATGAAAATCTAATATTAATGAAAAAAGCAATATGCTAATTATAATATAGAAAAATTTGAAGTACATACAAAATGTCATACCATCTAAGCAGAGTATCTTAAGTAATGCGAAAGAGTATCTTTTGTAGTCTTTAGAACAATAATTTTAGTTAAATTATTAAAAAAGAACAATCAAAAAATATTTTTTTAAAAACACAAACTTTGTGACATTTTAAAACTTCAGTTTTACATAGACAAGTATCATCTACAAGATTTTAAAAAGAGTATGTATTTATATTCTTTTTTATCTGTTCAGTCTACATGAATAAATAGGAGGAATTGTAATGTTTATTGAAATTGGTTCATAAATAAAAAAAATAAGTAGGTAGGTTTATATTTATAAAGTATTGCATGCGACAATCTTGCCACAGAATAAAAGTGTTATTTATGAATATTATCTTTAAAATGATAATGTTATTAGATCACAGAAGTACCTACTTCAAACGAGAAAATTAATTATTTTATAGAACAAAGGGGAGAAAACCACCAGCGTGTCGCTAATACTAAAATCTATATATATAAAAGGACTTGTGCTGACTGACTGAGGCACAAGATGCACGCAGAGCCGTAACCGCAGAATTTGAAAAATTTTAACCCTAAAGGGATGAAATTGGGGTTGCAAGTTTGTATGAAAAAAAAAATCGGCACCTATTTTTATAAAATTTGAAATTCAGACTCTTAAAAACATTTCATTGAACAAGTGTTTCATGGTTTTTTAGAATTCTTCCCCTAAGGGTTCAAATAAGGGGTTAAAAGTTTATATGGAAAAATCTTTAAATCGCCACCGATTTTTATAAAAATTTCAATTCATACTGTTAAAAATATTTTATTGAACACGTGTTTCTTGGTTTTTCTAGAAGTCACCCCTAAGGGTGCAAATACGCGGGCGAAGCTGCGCGTGCCCTCTAGTAAATTATGAAATGAAGAAGAAGAAGTCAAATCTACCTACAAGCGTATCGCATTCATTCGGATTATATATTCAAACTGCTGAACTATAATAGAAATAAAAATATGTTTGCTTGAACGGTAATGTCAAGAACTATTTATTAGCTCCAATTGTTAAACAATATATATATTGGGTACGAGTCCACTTATCGAAGAAGGCTTATAGGCCACCTATGTTAACCCATTAATCCTGCAGTCAGTTACCTGGGGCACTTATGTGTTTGCACTGCATTGAGGAGTCATGTAAAACTTATTAGTAGCTACATACTATTAAAACTGTATGTAATTATAGTCCTATTTTATAGAAATAACTAAGAATTTGAACCCGCACTATTTGAAAACTTGCCAACTCAAAAATAAAAGCCAATTAAGCTATATGTTCTTATCGAGCCACTCCAAAATTCTCAAAAAATTTACAATATAAAAGGTATTTAAATAATAACTATATGATTTCATTAAATTGATTATCTAAAGATTTTATATTTATTATTATGTCACCATCGGAATACGTTAAGTCGAACATTCTTAATCAAGGAACTTCAATGAAATTTTTTGACGAAATCATATTTATTAGGACAAATTAAATGAATAAAGTAAAACAAAAATATTTAAGATATCAGTTTAAAAATATGGGAGTAGAATAAAATATAATGAGATGCGCTGCATAAATGCTTAAAGTTAAGCGACAGCGTATATTTTAGCATAGCATTATTTATTTTTTACTGTTTTACTATAGTAGAGATTATATTTCGTGTTATTTTTTTATATTCATTTTAATTAATTGGGTATTTTTTCTAATATTAAGAGTTTCCTTTAGTTACTTTTATTTATTTAAATTTATTTGAAGCCAGTCGTGGCGCAGCGGCACGAAGTGTGACTGTAAAATCGACTGGTTGTGGGTTCGATCACCGCTCGAGGGGATGAAATATTTATTTAAATGTTTATTTCCATTTCTTCGCTCTGGTGTCGAGGCTAAGCGCGGCGTTGAGTTCTGCCACTCAACACGCAATGCCTCCAGAATTCGGCAGAAAGTGGGGAACGGAGTGTCTTAACACTAGGTTCCCTCTGCCTACCCTGCTGTGTGCGGAATACAGCGTGAAACTGATTTACTTTTATTTATTTTGTTTGTTCATTTCAATTACTCAGATATTTTTTTTTATAATAGAACTGTTCTCTACTTGTTTTTCTTTTTCGGTTTCTATTGAAAACTGAAAATAATTTCATAAAAATATTTAATCAATATTTATCAGTTCAAGTTACATATAATGTAGGTTGAAGACATATTATTATATAAAAAATTAAACAATAATATTTTTAAGTCAAAAAATTATACTTAATTTATTTATAATATTCATAGTAAAAAATCATATAAATTGAAAAAAAAACTCAATCACGGCAGAAATTTGTGATACTCTATGTATTCTTCATTTGTCAACAGTAACTTGGCGACTGCGCGTAGCTGTCCATTCGATTGTTCCAAGGCGCCAATAACATTGCGAATTTTATTTTTATATTCATTAAGTATGGGCTGTCCCAAATTCGCAATTAAATTTAATTGAGGATTCCAAAAGTATTTTATCTCGCCCCTTTCTAGAGCTGCATAGAACTTCTTCACCGAATAAGTGAATAAAGTTCCAATGTCATTCTTTTGCCAGAACATTGGATCAGTTCGCTTTAATTCCATAATTTCCCAAAAGAAAATGGTTTTTATATAGTAACTTGCTATTTTCTTCATTCCGAGCGAATCGCGCAACTTCTTCACCTGAAAATGGGAAAATTATATTATATATAGAAATTCAAACAGTTTATCGCTAAAAATTACTTAAAAAAATAGTTCTGTTGTTTATCTTACACCGGTATTTCTCAAGTTTGAGGAATTACTTTTGTGAACTAGGGTTAATTATTTGACGGTTAAAAAAAATTAAGCTTGTTATTTTTC
>JAATLQ010031124.1:98547-109288 GCA_013421005.1 Heliconius erato x Heliconius himera | reverse complement strand
AACAATTTGTTTAAAACTCGTTCTAAAGGGAGTGCATACTATCGACGTTCGAAAAAAATATATTTTTGGATACGTCGAATTGTTGACTGAGTAAATGTAAGTATTTGATTTTTTTTAAGGCGGTAGATATGAGCTATGCGTTTGTTAAGTAAGGCAATTAATAGAGGAAATCTGAATAGTTCTTATATAAAGTCAAAGAATCTACTTTTTATTTAAAAAAAAAGTTAATTTTATGTTTTTTTTATGAATGTAATATACTAAGATTAAAAAGACTCGTTAAAATGTAGCAATAATTGTCTTAAGTAATAAATGCATAACGATTAAGTAAAAATGGAGAGCGGAATCACTACCCTCGCCTACTGTAGGTCGATAAGTCGTAGACGTCTTGAATGTACGTCAAAAGTAAAAAAAAATATCTAAAGTTGAGTCTGCGCAGTCGCCTGCCTAAAGCTTACTTTAGGGCGGCTACGACACGGCGACTGTACCGTACTTTAATTGGGGCCTTCTCCATAGGTGTAACCGGGGATCGGACATATTATAACTTTTTCATACTTAAATCGGTGTTAAAATCCTGTAAATAAATTACTTATATTTATAATTTATATACAGTATTATATTATTACTTGCCAGTCTATATAAGTTTGTAAATAATTTAGTTTTTTTTTTTAATTAAAATTCATTAAATTTAGAAACGAAATATGTGGTCGTCGTCAGTTGCTATTCTTTTCTGTCAAATTACATAATATATTTAAAAAAAAATGTATACTAATTATTGTGGATCGGAATTCGTCCTGAAATTTCATTGAAAATTTATAAATATATATATCACGGCACGTGTCTAGTCTCTTCAAAAGTGTCGTAAACCGTCGATTTAGAGAATATTTATTTCAAAACGTTTTTATTTATTACTAATATAGATATTTTATTCATAAAATTTAAATTGCTTAATATTTGTCTCAAAGGAGTCCTTGGAGCCATCGATAAATGACGTCACACGTTAAGAGTGGGGGGGGCGGTCCTTTTTTACCAAGTGACAAACGTGCCCTAAATAAAAAAAAGCTCAACGCCGCTTCGCCTGCTTAAATTTATCGTTATATTATAGCCAATGATTTAATTGATTTTAATTATAGCCAAATATGCAAAATGTTTATATAAAATGTAGCCTATGTGCTATTTTGATGTAAAAGCTATATTGCTGTAAAATTTAATTTAAATTCGTTCAGTAGATTTTGCGTGAAAGTGGGACAAACATTCACATTTAGAGTATAAATTAATTAATAATTAAAATTAATAAAAAAATCAGCTTCACGCTATATTACACACCAAACAGGGTAGACAGAGGGAACCTAGTGATAAGACACTCTGTTCCCCACTTCTAGCGAATTTGGAGGCATTGCGTATGAGTTTGAATGGCGGAATACAAAGCCGCGCTTTGCCTCAAATAGTAGGAAACAAATATAATTTCGGAAGTGCTATTTCAATTTAATATTTTTAGGTTTCATATTTTTAGGTTTCATATTTTTAGGTGTATAATTTACACGTTACATAAGATAATGGTCCCACAAATGTTACCACTGGTGAAAAAGACTGAGGACAATCGATAAAAGTCATGAAATCTGTGTGACGTAATTTATGAATGGCCCCTATTATACGTTTATTTTTTAATTTTCTATACCGATAAGAATACAACATAAATTGAATTGTATTGACTCGTCTTATCTTTCTTAAAATTAAGACTTGTTTTGTTAAAAAAAATCTCAACTACGTACAAAAATGTGTCAAATCAGTTCCGATAAAGCATTATGAATAGTCGATTATTTTGATAGGTCTTTGTTCAAGTTGTCACAATCGATTTTCGGGCAGTTTTCTTAAATAAAATCAATTTTAAATATGTTGGGCTGTTTTTATATAATTATGAACCATGCTTATCTTTAATCAAAAAACTAAAATACTTAGATGATCTACCAAAATAATCGATTCCACATAAGAATAGAAAAAATATATTTTTGTAAATAACATTGTAAAGGCATATGTATATTCATTGCGGATTTATAATTGTTTACATCAGGGTATTCGTATCGTGTACATAAAGTGCGGTAGATGTTAAATCAATGTATCGAAATTTATATTTCAATAAAAATCGTTTTTGTGCCTCTGCCGCGAGCCCTAATGCTTAAAAGTGAGTTATTTACAGTAACTATATTGTTTTGTTTTAGTCTCAGATCTATATTATATATCATATAATATTATAATATTTAGTAAATTATCGAATAATTCCATCTCCGAAACATATACTTAAATACGAAAATTTACTATTTGATTGATTCCAAACAGCTATTTTTTATTAAGGTCTTACTCGTGGCAGAGAAAATTTAATTAAATAATCAGTGCCAAATACACAAATATATATATTTTGCAAATTACAACACTATGTTTTAAAGAGAGAGCCGTCCTATTGATTTCTGTTTCGCTTTTTAGTCTTTTTAATTTAGAAATAATGTGATATTATTTTCATTCATGTTTTCTATTAATAGATTTTGAATTTTAAAAATTGAACTTTAAAAAATACATTATGGAATTATTGATATATTTAATTTTTCATAATTGTAACTGCTTATAAACATATTAACGGGCGGCTATTTAATTGTTTTATATTAGATTTTTTACCTTCAAGGCAAAAAGTTTTTGTCCGTCCATTCAACTATAGTTTCTTCAAAACATCTTCAAAACTTCACTAATAAAATAGCCTAAAACTATTAAATAAATCTGTTATATTATGAAGTAAAAATTTTGTGTTGCCATTTATCTACTAAAAAAAGTATGCTATAGAATATATTCTTTACGAGATCAAGAGAGACCTTTAGTGTTGCTAATAATTTAATTAAATAACATAGAAATCTACAACCGTCGGCAATTTCATATTTTTTGTAACACTTTGATTTTTGGAAGTTAAGATTTTTTTTCTGTAAAAATGGTGGCACTTTAAGAGAAGCAGCTATTCGGGTTTTGATCAATTAAGCAATCGATTATTTTAAAATATATAATTTGTTCACTTTATCTGTTGTAGAAGTAATATATTTGTCAGTTGTACCTGTTAATGATACACAATAACTATAAATATTGTGCAATAGTGAATATCCTTTGGTTTTTGTTTAATCTGTTGGTTATTTTGTGAAAGTATGAAAACAAAAAAGTTGTAATTTTTCTCAATTTCTAGTTTTACCTATTTAATTTTGAGCCAATATTTTGGAATTATAAAAATAAATATTTAGCCGTTTTTTAAAATATACTGTACTGTAAAACAACTTAATATCGTGTGTAATGATAATTATTTTGTTTATAAAAAAAACTTAAATTTTGCATTTTTTTGTATTTTCACAATTTTCCTCACGAATGTATGAATTTTGTCAATTATTAATTGGGCAATGTTTCAATATTTAACAAACATTTTTATTCGTCGTTTCCGAACAAATCGAAGTTACACCATAAAAAGCATATCAGTTTCAAAATATTTAGAATTATTAGCGGTTATTTTTATAATTAATAATATATAAATTAGGGAAACACGAGTTCTTCTAAACAAATATACATATATACTTAGGGGAATAATATACATATTTAGGGGAATTTAATTTTCAATCGTATGGGTAATTCGTAAAGTAGAATTTTTTTTAAGTTCTCGTGTTTTTTGTTATATAAGATTTACAATGTCCGTATGTATCCGCTAGTACCATGTCTCAATAGAAAATATTAACATGCTATAATAAGAAAATTTATGAGGGATTTAGTGACAGTTACTTTGACATGGTTCTAAGTGATACATACGTTATTTACGATAGATAACGTTCCTTGTTTTAAGGCACTAACGTTTAATATAAGACGTTTTGTTACAACGGTTGTGTCTTCAAATCCGTTTCTCGATTGCGATTGACAAACATCGATTGTTTATAAAGAATCGATTAAAATATCAGTTAAATTTCCCAGTGATGAGTTAGTGTTTTGGAAATCGATTTCGGTTTCGCCTATAATCGATATTAATCGATCGTAATCTTGGGACTAGACTTGCAATAGTTATAGTTAGCCGACTGAGGCAGTTAAAAATAATTTGTAAATGAAAGGTGGTATTAATAAATATATTTTGTTTCAATTTGTCTATTATTTCTTAATGTCTGTTGATTCTATTCTATTCTTTTTTTTTATTCATAAAATATAGTAAATTATTAAAATATACATAACACACACTACTACATGTCTGATAATACGTACTTTTATACACATATGTATATCCACACAAATATCTATGTCAACGCATATTGAACACGATAATTAGTTCTCTAGTTAAATAAAAAAGATTGTATAACAATAAAATGTATTTATTTTAAATATAATTAAATTAATATAATAAAATTAATCTTTACATATGCACAGCTTAATTTTTTCACGCGACGGTTTCTGAAATAATAATATAAGAAAATATAAGTACACATATTTTGTGTGATTTGAAAGAAAAATTTAATAAGGATTTTTTATATTTACAACAATTTGTAATGGAAGTCTCTGTGCGAGAGTGGGACAGCGTCTGACTGTAAACGTGACGGTTGTGGATTCGATTCCTACTCGGGGGAATTAATTTAATTGTTTCATCTATTTCTCTCGCTATGGTAAAAAGACAGATAGAAGATTTAACAATTCGTTTTTATCATGAACATTGAACAATACAATGGATGTAAGAAAATAAACTCTATTTCATCCAGTTTTACAAAAGTATCTCAATAGTTTCGCTTTTTTGCAAAAATAATTTACTCTCTCAAATAACTCCTACAAAAAAAAATATACTAACGCTCGCTCGTTTCGGTGTGTAACTGTCACAAGTCTTAGTTTTCCATATATAGGCTTTTAATTTGCTCATATTTTTGTATAAAAGCGCCAAAAGTCCCATAAGTGCCGTGCTGCCGAGTACTGGCATCCATAGCTTAGTCCCTTGTGAGTCTATCCAAGTGAAGAAGTGCCAACTCTCCGTAGGTGGAGTGCTGTCAGGTGGACCTCTAGAACGGTTTGCATTTTCTCTCCTTTCTAGTTCTTCAGCACTGTATATGTAATTGGTTTTAGCTTCGCGCTGTATCCAGCATGGTGGAGGGAACTCAGTGTTGAGACACTTCTTTCCCCAAACAGCGCTCAATTTTCAAAACTTTATGTGTGAAGTGACAGAACCAGAGCGAGGAAATTAAAATAATTTGTTCCCCATAATGATAATCGAACCCACAACCATCGTTCTTACAGCCAGGCGCTACACCACAACGGCCTCAATATGTTAAGTTGAGTTGTTCTTAAATAAACGTCATTTGTGTTAAAATATTATAGACCTGCGGCTTCGTTCGTTTGTCTTTAAACATAAATTAAAAAAAAATGTTTTGAGTTCTATTACATTGATATATGCGGATGGCCCTAATAAGTAATTTCAAATATCTTACATGTACAGACGGCGAGCATTTATTTTAATCTGTAGACGCGATGGTTTCGTCTTCATTTGCACATTATATAGCTATAATTATTTCATTTATTTTCACTACTGTATTCAAATTATATTAGCTACTAATGTTTGTGTTATATCCATACTCCTGTTTTAATAAAATTTCCGACTTCTTAAAGTACATGAAAGGTAAAGGAATCTTCACACAAGTATCTCTTTGCCTATCTTTTTATACATGTATGTATAGATAATTAAAAAAAATACAAAACATAATATACGTACCAGTCACACATTTTTTATCATTTATTTCCAAAAAGATTTATATTCGATATACATTGTGTTCCTTTTCATTATTTTTTTCATTTTAAAATTACTACATTACGATTGTTTTTCATTTTTGACAATTGATTGACATTACTGTCAATATGGCATCATTCATTTTTATTCTTTTATTTTTTTGCATGAAGTTGGCACTAGAAATAAAAGTTATTAATAGGAACTACATATTATATTTTTAAGGCTGTCGTAGAACAGAAGCACAAGCGTGCCACTGCAACTGTAAACGCGATGGTTGTGGGTTCGGTTGATACAGTCTCAAACTAAAAAACAATAAAATATATTTTTTTGGCCTGACTGTGAATGCGACGGAGGGGGCGCTCTGGTAACTAGGCAAACCTCGGGCTTTTCGCCGCTAGAAAGCCTATTAATGCGTGTATTGACTGTATTGAGTAAAAGTCTTTTTCTAAAAAAATCACACAATTCCCTAATATCTGCTGAACCAGTGAAACCACTGATGTTGATTGACAATTTTAAAAATGATTGTTTTGAGTTCTATTACATTGTTAAATGTTCCGTTTAATATTTTTTGTTTTATATCTTCCATATACAGACAACAATCAATTACGATTTTCATTATAATGACTAATACTTATAAGTAGACGTTAAATTTTTATTTATTTCCCCGTTGTAATAACAACGTTGGCTTGCGCGACTTAACAATAGGGAAAGTACACAATGTCTTTATACGTATATATTTTATGATATCTAGAAAATTCGTGAAACTATTTAAATAAAAATATAAAAACTAACCAAACTAGGTCCACCCTTATCGCAAGTACACACATACTTGGAAGCGCCAATATTTTGATTACAGCCTTTCGTATAGCTTACAGGGGAAGAGAAGAACAGCTTGTAGACCGCCACCAGCAGCCCGGCGCCGATCACCACACCCGCCACCACCGGCACCCAGTCGTCACGACTGCTCATCATACTGTCATACAAAGTTTTTGTTAGCTTCACGTATTTCCCGTATATAGCGGGATAGGCAAAGAGAAATCAAAGCTGAGATACCCCATTCGAAACACGATTTCGAACAACGCTGCGTTTCGTCTTACTATTATGGAGAACTGCTAAAGGAGTTATCGAAATGCAATTTTGAAGTGTAACTACAAGCTACCATATTAGATAATTAATCTTGCTGACTAATAAGTAAAGCAAAACGTTAAATTACTTATCAATTTAGTAATGTAGGTATTAGAAAATAGCGTAAGACTAAAAAAATATTTGTTTTCACGCAGTGTCCTGCACATATCATTGGAGGCAGAGAGAACATTTGCATCTAGTGTTAAAGTTCTCCGTTCTCCTCTTTTCCCTCCATTCTTGAGGGATAGGGACTCGAAACTCAAAAGCGCGCTTTATCTCGTTACCAGACCGAGGAAATGAAAATCTAATATTAATGAAAAAAGCAATATGCTTATTATAATATAAGAAAATTTAAAGTACATACAAAATGTCATACCATCTAAGCAGAGTATCTTAAATAATGCGAAAGAGTATCTTTTGTAGTCTTTAGAACAATAATTTTAGTTAAATTATTAAAAAAGATAAATCAAAAAATATTTTTTTAAAAACACAAACTTTGTGACATTTTCAAACTTCAGTTTTACATAGACAAGTATCATCTACAAGATTTTAAAAAGAGTATGTATTTATATTCTTTTTATCTGTTCAGTCTACATAAATAAATAGGAGAAATTGTAATACATGTAATAAAACTGTAACTGATCGCTATCTGTACTTGAAATATATATGAGAAAATCTATAATGGTTGATGCTTATCGATGTAAAAAAAACCAAAACAATGATATTTAAAATCTCAGAAACGACTTAATCGATTTGAATGCAGTTTTCGCAATTGTATTTTGGCGAACTTCCCTTAACTATAGTGTCATTTTTAATGAAATTGGTTCATAAATAAAAAAAATATGTAGTTAAATATAAAGTATTGCGTGCGACAATCTTGCCACAGAATAAGAGTTGTATTTATTAATATTATCTTTAAAATGATAATGTTATTAGATCACAAAAGTACCTACTTCAGACGAGAAAATAAATTATTTTATAGTACAAGAAGTAAGAATTGGAACCTGCACTGATTGGAATACTTGCCAACCCAAGCCAATCAAGCTATATGTTCTTATCGAGCCACTCCAAATTTCTCTAAATTTAACAATATAAAAGATATTTAAATAATAGCTATATGATTCGATGAAATTGATTATCTAAAGATTTTATATTAATTTTTATGTCACCGTCGGAATACGTTAAGTCGAACATACTTAATCAAGGAACTTCAATGAATTTTTTGACGAAATCATATTTATTAGGACAAATTAAATGAATAAAGTAAAACAAAAATATTTTAGACATCAAAGTTTTAAAATATGGGAGTAGAATAAAATAGAATGAGATGTGCTGCGTAAATGTTTAAAGTTATTTTTTACTGTTTTATCATAGTATAGATTATATTAGGTGTTATTTTTTTATATTCATTTTAATTAATTGGGTATTTTTCTAATATTAAGAGTTTCCTTTAGTTACTTTTATTTATTTAATTTGAAGCCAGTCGTGGCGCAGCGGCACGAAGTGTGACTGTAAAATCGACTGGTTGTGGGTTCGATCACCGCTCGAGGGGATGAAATATTTACTTAAATGTTTATTTCCATTTCTTCGCTCTGGTGTCGAGGCTAAGCGCGGCGTTGAATTCTGCCACTCAACACGCAATGCCTCCAGAATTTGGCAGAAAGTGGGGAACGGAGCGTCTTAACACTAGGTTCCCTCTGCCTACACTGCTGTGTGCGGAATACAGCGTGAAGCTGATTTACTTTTATTTATTTTGTTTGTTCATTTCAATTACTCAGATATTTTTTTTTATAATAGAATTGTTCTCTACTTGTTTACATATAATGTAGGTTGAAGACATATTATTATATAAAAAATTAAACAATAATATTTTTAAGTCAAAAAATTATACTTAATTTATTTATAATATTCATCGTAAAAAATCATATAAATTGAAAAAAAAAACTCAATCACGGTAGAAATTTGTGATACTCTATGTATTCTTCATTTGTCAACAGAAACTTAGCGACCGCGCGTAGCTGTTCATTCGATTGTTCCAAGGCGCCAATAACATTGCGAATTTTATTTTTATATTCATTAAGTATGGGCTGTCCCAAATTCGCAATTAAATTTAATTGAGGATTCCAAAAGTATTTTATCTCGCCCCTTTCTAGAGCTGCATAGAACTTCTTCACCGAATAAGTGAACAAAGTTCCAATGTCATTTTTTTGCCAGAACATTGGATCAGTTCGCTTTAATTCCATAATTTCCCAAAAGAAAATTGTTTTTATATAGTAACTTGCTATTTTCTTCATTCCGAGCGAGTCGCGCAATTTCTTCACCTGAAAAAGGGAAAATTGTATATAGAAATTCAAACATTTTATCGCTAAAAAATATTTAAAAAAGAGTCCTGTTTTTTATCTTACACAGGTATTTCTCAAGTTTGCGGATATACTTTTGTAAACTAGTACTAATTATTTGACGATTAAAAAAAATTTTAGCTTGTTATTTTTCATTTAGAATAAAATTATTTTACTTTACAAGAATGAACAACAAACAAGAATAACAATTCATAAAATGACTCCATTCACCACATTTCATTCATTAAGAGTAAACGTAAATATTACATTATACCTAAGTACGATTTGAATTTATGACCATCATCTCTTACAATCATCTCTTTCTTTCTCTAACTTTTCACGCTTCATCTTTATAAGTACTTTCTTTTGGTATTTTTGCAGCTTATACATTGATGGAAGGTTTGTAGGTTTTGATGGAAGGATGGGGTATTGCACAATAATTAATAATACAATAGAAACTCTATTATCTGGCCCCCAGTTATACGGATTCGCGATTATCCGGACTACAGACCAACTATATTAAATGTTCTTACAAGTCGTATCAATGCAAGCATGAACTTGTCGAATCTGGCACCACCCCGCCCGCGCCGCGTCCCATCGTCGTACATCTTAAGATATCTTAATAAACATTGATTTTCACTTGATGTATTAATTGTTTTAATTAAATTTATATCACTACGTATGTGCATACTTACATATTCTAAATACCCGATTACCCGATTTTCCATACTTTGGATTATCCGGATTTTCGATTATCCGAATGCCTACCAACAACAATTAGTCCGGTTAATCGAGTTTCTACTGTATTTGAAAATAGCATTTCTAAACACGCTATGTATGCGCCCTAAATTTATTCGCTACGAATGCAATTGTGAAATTATTTTGTAACATTGTTTTGTAGCGTAAAAATAACCAAATTTAATATATAATAAATTGGTTGAATATCAAGTCTCGTCTCACTACCATTATTCTAAAACCATAGTCCACAGGTTAATCAATAACTCCAGGAAAAACTAGTGGCTTTTCTGGCGAGAAGTTAGTGTTTTTCGAGGTTCCTCGAGATAAACTAACTTCTGTAGAATGAAAGAGGTGCTTTCAAAAGAAATGAAATTTTAACAGAACAATTACGTTTTGTAGCGATCGAAATGTTATAAGGAGATATATAAATGTGATGACGCCTGACGGCGAAGCTTAACATGGCGAATGGCGAAATCAGTATAAAACAATTGTCATACGAAGTCTGTCATGTGGTAAGGCAGCGAGAGCAGATGGAGTTACTGCCCAGATGATCAAATGTGGTGCGCCACTTGGACTCATTCTGGTTTCTGGGAGGTCCCAGACGATTGGCGCGGCGAGGTGGTCACCGTACTTTGTATAAAGACGAAGGTTCACAGATAGACTGCGCAAGCCATAGGGCTATCAGTTTGATTAGCTTGGGTAGTAAAGTTTATGCTAAAATATTAGCGAGAAGAATGCAAGAGAGATTTGAAAGGCTGTTATGGGAGGATCT
>JAATLQ010031124.1:67601-98537 GCA_013421005.1 Heliconius erato x Heliconius himera | reverse complement strand
GAGTTACTGCCCAGATGATCAAATGTGGTGCGCCACTTGGACTCATTCTGGTTTCTGGGAGGTCCCAGACGATTGGCGCGGCGAGGTGGTCACCGTACTTTGTATAAAGACGAAGGTTCACAGATAGACTGCGCAAGCCATAGGGCTATCAGTTTGATTAGCTTGGGTAGTAAAGTTTATGCTAAAATATTAGCGAGAAGAATGCAAGAGAGATTTGAAAGGCTGTTATGGGAGGATCTTCCGCATGATCATGGAAAAATTCTTGGCCCGTTAACCAAAAAGTTTTCTGTGCTTTTGTGGATTTGGAAAAGGCGTTTGACAAAGTTGTGAGAGCGAAATTATGGGAGATACCACTCCGGTACAATGTAAGTAGACCCTTGCTGCAGGCTGTAAGGTGTCTTTACAGATATCACTCTCTCATTGCATCATTGCATCATCGTAAATTTTATCATCGTAAATTTAATAATCACTCTGAAGTAAGTGTGTAAAAAAATCTAAGCCTGAATGCGAATAAGACCAAGGTTACGGTATTTGAAAGAGATGAAGAAAGGACGGCATCCAAGATCAGTGTAAATGGCAAGATATTAGAACAAGTGAATGAAATGGTATATTTGGGAAGTATTTTCAGTAGAGATGGACGATACGAGATAGATGCAGAAAGGCGTATAACAATACGGCCGGTAACAGGGTTAACGGTGCCTTAGCTGCATTGATCAAACGGCGAAACGTAAGCACAGCTGCACGTTTGGCAATAAACAAAGCAGTGTTCGTACCTCCGCTCTTATAAGGCAGTGAAACGTGGGTATTACAGAAGAAGAATGAAAGATAAATGCTGTGAGGATGCGATGTCTTCGTAGGATATGTGGAGTAAGCTTAGCTGATCGAATGCACAATGACAAGATACATAGAATGGCAGATAGTAGCGAGGATGTCAGTGTCACAGTTAAAATGAAGAAGAACGTGCTCAGCTGGTTTGGGCACGTCGAACAAATGAGTGATGAATAAATGCCAAAATTATTTATGATGGAAAAACAAGTTAAGTTAAGCCTACAATTAGGTATATGTAAGAATATTACAAAATCAGTACAGAAGTTCATAATAAACGAAATATATATTTTCCCTACATGCTTTAGTGTATATGTACTTTATATTTATTTCTTTTTATCATTACTCTCAATAACTCACCAAACATATAGTTTGTCGTAGAGCGTATGTATTGTAAAGCAACTGCTTCTCCTGATCCTGCAACGCTATGCGCCACGAGCGGTATTCATCTTGAACCGTGTTACCGCTCTTGTTGGGCTTAGGAACAACCATCCAATAATCTCTCTTGCACTCATGTGGTATGTCACGATACTGTTTCCCCACTGGCCAACGACTTTCCGGAAACTTTAGAGCCGGGACTAAGTCCACATCCAATCTGAATCCTCTAGCCTCTATTATAATAGTCCATGCCGGACCACTCTCGGAGGTACGAATTGTGTACCAAACACCATTAACATTTATTGCGGGTTTCGAACTAAATGTCGAAAATCGATTAAGGGCTTTGTTTCCGACGCTTTTAAACCAGCTTATGAAATTATTACGTAGTATGAACTTTCGATCGTCCATCCACTCGTATGCTGTCCTGTAAATTTGGCAGTCAGGGCCGTCTCTAAATGGCAGTTTTTGGTACTGGACTCCGGCGACGAGTTCCACGTATCCTGGGAAATTTTGCCGAATAGTAATATCATCTTCTCCATAAATCGCCGAATTCATGCTCACCGGCATGTTAATCACTATGTCCATGTCAAACTCATCTGGCTTTTTAATACGAAGGCCATCAAAATGACTGCCCGCAAACTTAATCTGTAAATATAAATCTTGATGAATAAATATAGAAAAATAGCAGGCTTACGATTTTTTCCGCATAGCAGGTTAAGCAGAGAGGATTTAGTCTTAAGATTGCGTAACACGCAAGTGGTAGAACTCATCGCGGCGCCTTGTCTACTAGTACAGGGATGAAAACAATTTAATAAATAATAATTCACTCCTCCGAGTGGGAATCATAGATTTTTAAAAAACTGATAAAATTATTTTTAAAAAATACTTAAAAGTATGTCACTCTTATCGTTTACAATAATTCTAAGATTTAAATAATATACTAAGTCATCGCAAAATACAATAAAACAACATAAATTGATAATCTGTGCGATTATAATTGACCGATAAGTTGTAAAACGACGAAAATGCATAAAGATTGTCTGTCCTACATTTAAAATGTTTTCCTAGATTGAATGAAATTGTTAATTGTACTTTTTATTTTAAAAATATTCAGTAATGCGATTCATATTATACATTCAATTTTTAAATCACATTTTAATTTATTATTTTTTTGTAAAAGTATGATTCACAATTTATATTAAAAATTTACTCTTGTTTGTTTTTGTAGCTTCACGCTGTATCCTGCACATAGAAATGTATGCAGAAGGAACCTGGGAAACTAGTCTTAAGATACTCTGTTCCTATTAGGCCACCTCCGTTCCTCACGTTCCGCCTAATTCTTAAGCATTAAGTGTAGGGTGGTAGAACTCAACGCCGCTCTTTGCCTCGAGCGAGGAAATAAAAATATTAAATATTTCATTCCCCCGAGTTTATATTGGACCCATAACCATCATTTACAGTCGCACATTTGTGTTACTGCACCACGACGACCTCAAGATACTTATTGATTTGCTAAATAACTTTGAAGTGTAATACTTACTTTAAAAAATACTACAATTTAATTAAGCAAATATTTACATATACAGAGGCCCAGAGGACAGGGATGTGACTGCAGTGCAACTCGACTCAATGGAATGAATTATTATTTACTAATATTTTAATTTCTTCGCTCTGACACCAAGGGATAAAATCCCGGCGTCCAGTTACACTCAACACGCAATGCCTAGAAAAAATTACCGGAAAGTGGGGAACTGTGTCTCAACACTAGTTTCCCTCTGCCTACCCTGCTGTAAGCGGGATACAGCATGAAGCTAATAAAAAAAATATATATTACTCACGTCACTAGCGAATCTTTCGTAATATCGATCCACTTCTTTCATAGTCCTGTTCAATTCATTGAACACATTGTGGAACACGTTGTAGTGTCTTTGAAAATCCTCTTTCTTTATAGCGACGTATCGATTGTAAATGTCGGAAAGCAGAGTATTAAGATTTGGTATGTACGGCCAGGAGGGCACCTGTGATTGAGGTATAATGCTAAAAATAAAAATTATTTGTTAATTTGCTAAGTAGAATAAATTAAATCGGAAAGTGAAACTGCACGCGGGGAAAGAATTGTATTAAAGAATGTTTTATGTTTTAGGTCTGGTAATAACCGTCGTTGGGTTACGCCACTCAACACTCTTGCTTTTAAGATTTTTTTTAAAATTCAGCGGAAAATGGGGAGTGTCTTAGCCCTAGGCTCCCTCCGCCCACCCAGCTACATGAAGGATACAGCGCGAAGCTGAAAAAATAAAGTACAAACACTTTGCAGAGCGATGTTGATTATTAAATTTGTCAGATTCAAGTACTATTATAAAATATAACTAAGTAGTTTCTTTGACCAGCAAGAGAAAAAATATATCATTATTTAACTTTTTCTTTCGTTTTGTTTTGGTATTATTTATTTTTTAGGGTTCCATACCTTTTAAGGACAAAAAAGAAACCTTTATAAGATCTTTTTGCTGTCTGTCTGTCTGTCTGTTATGAACGGAATCAAAATTAATATGGTACATCCGGTTGACCTAAAATTATGAAATTTGGCAGCTAGCACCTAGAGATAGAACTTATTCAAGAAAAAATCTTAAACATTTTTAAATTGTGGTTAAATCCTATAAATTAAAAGCCTTAAATGGGGACCAAAATTTGGTATTAAAGCTGCAGTTCGTAAGATATCAGATAAAAGGGCTGTGGCTTAGTTAAGCTTGAATTTCAGAAAAAGCTTGAGACCGTAAATTTTTGTACGAAACTTCCGATGGGCGAACCCGACTCGCGCTTGTCCGGTTTTATTTTATTATCAATTAACAGTGGTAGGCGTGTCAGGGGTTACAAGGCGCCAGCGGCCTGATTAGACCTATAAAATATATATAATATAGAAATAAAAATGCAGTGGATTAACGCAAATCCACTTCCAATACAATTTTTATTTCTACATAAAGAAATAACTTCTTTCCCTTTCGCTTTTTTTATTTTTCTGTCCCCGCTGGGACATATAATAAATCCACCGAATGGAGATCGGACGAAGAGAGTCAGATGCTATGTCACTGCACCACAAGGCTCCTTTTTTAATTAAATTCATAAAAGTATTTTTGACTTATGGAAAAAAAACAAAAAAGTCTGAAGTAACAGATAATGAATAACAAAACTTATTAATAATTAACATTAGAAAATTATGACTCACTCAAGCATTGTTTCCGATTTGGTCAAACTATTTTCAAGAACTCGACTAAATCGGCTTGCAAATGAAGATGTCTCTTCTTCTTCTTCAGAAGCGGCCTCCGTCCCGGAAGGTGTCTGACTTGACAACTTATATAGTATTGTAGCCGCCGCACCTACTCCAGCTGCTGCTGCCCCAATCTTCCACCAATTCCAACCATTATTATTGTTGCCGTTATTATTTCCGTTATTATTCATATTTTTTAATTATATATTTATCGAACACTGAAAACTATATAATATAATACTCTCTTTATTAATTGCTACTTGCTATCTATATACGTAGCGGAAATTTTATATATACTGAAGGTTTTAAAACCGTAGACTTATTCATCTATGTATCATAAAATAAAATCAGCTTCAGCAGGGTTGTCAGAGGAAACCTAGCGTTAAGACACTTCTTTCCTCACTTTCCGCGGAATTTTTCGAGGCATCGCGTGTTGAGCGGCAGAACTGAACACCAGGCTTTTTTGCCTTGGTGCTAGAGCGAAGAAATGAAAATATTAATAAATAATTATTAATACCTACGAGTGGGGATCGAACCCACAATCGTCGCGTTACAGTCACACCCTAGTTCCCCTGCGCCACGAAGACCTTGTATCATTATGCCGTCTTTATTTAAAACATTATTATACCTATGTATTTTTATTTTAAAATTTTAGTTCTGTTAGTTATCTTTTCATGTCAAAAGAAAAGTTTAAATACGACTTAAATTTACTTGGCACAATTTACAACCGCTTACAAAATTAGCCATCTGAGGTAGGTACAATAATTTATTACCAAAATCATAATAAATCAATACTTTTTGTAAGTCATATATCAATTCCCCAATTTTGTTTCAACTTCACGCTGTATCCCGCATGTAGCAGGGTAGGCAGAGGGTGCCTAGTGTTAAGACACTCAGCTCCCTACTTACCGCTAAATTCCAGAGGTATTGCGTGTTGAGTGGCGGAACTCAAAGCCGCGCGCGTCTTTTGCTTTTGCGACACCAGAGCGAAGAAATGCAAATACAGTATAACATTTACCGTCCCTTAATATAACAATTTCCTCGATTTAAAGAATTCTTCGAAATCCCCTAAAATTTTCCGTAAGAACTAATTCAAAATATACCTTTACATTATTAATATACTTTTATAACAAAACAAAGGTTTTGTTTTGTTTTTATAACAAATTTTAAATCTTGCAAAATATAAAAAGAAAGTATTAGGGATTTCACTCTATATAACAAATTTCAATAACTTATAACCTTTACATAACGTATCCTATCAATTTACTACATTCAATTTCATATTAAATTCATTTTCAGACATGTGAAATCTTTCGTCCGATAGTTTTTACTGTTTGGCGTTCTGTTCACACACAATAATGCCCTTTGGATATAAGTGTTCTGTGGTATATAATGAAAACTAAATATAGACCACCCTAAAATCTGTGTAACGAACCTCATTGTAACAAATTACTTGTTAAATCGAATATTTTCTGATTCCCTTCAGTATCGTTAAATCGAGGTTGCACTGTATTCAATGTTGATTGACTGATAATGAAAATATTCCCTCGACTGGGAATTGAACCCACAACCAGTCGCGTTGTGCACAAAACACACACACACACACACACATACACGCTTATGCCCCTAGGACACAACTGGCAGTGCCTAAAAGAAAAATATTACAAAATACTATCATCATATATACCTATGTTATGTACCATTTTGTCGTATAAAACTGTACCAACTTTAGAATAAACACAACAAAAGAAAATCGTGTTATGATAAAATTCATATGTGTACTTACAAATTACAATCCTTTTTTATATTATTACGGGAACTAAAAACTCAAGTAATACCAAACTTTAATCACGTACTGTTCACTGTTATAACTTTAAATATTATTTAAGCAGACTAAAGCGGACGAATTATGAAAGGAGTCTATACAAAATATACATGTTCAGCCTATATATATGTAGTATATAGTGAATAGTCAAGATATGTGTAACGTGTAAGTGAGCTTTCCGGACTTATTTGTTGTCACGAAGGAATGTTGCCACAATAAAAAAGAGTATTTCATAAAATTTCACTATTTGTTTTATTTATTATTTCAAACACTTTATCATATATTACTCGACGACGTATATTTTAAGTTTCATGAGTCCTAGAAATAAGCCATTACTTATTAATTTAAGAAATTGTTACTCTCTATGCCAGATTTTTGTAATGCTACTACTAACATTGTGCAGAACTTTACCTTTACGTATGGTTATGTTCATATTGCAAAGACGTTATCTAACGTACTGTTTATTTTGGGTTATAATAATGTTACCATGCATTATTCTCCAACGGTGCAATGGTCGCCACGGAAGCTATAGCAATTCAGAAATAAGTCTTAAATGTCATTCTCCTAATTTTTTAGCACATCAATCATTTTTTATTTACTACTTTTAGATTAAAAATGGCATTTTGAACAAAATCTGTAACCAGCACATTTTATGTACTTTGAAGGATGTTTTTATAAAGTTCCAATGTGTTTTATGTAAAAACATCATTGATTGCGACGTCATTGCCAGCAAAATGGTAAAGGACGGCAATGACGCTGGTTGAAGACAATGATTTTATTAGCTTTTAGAGTACATGAATGGGTCTGATTTCAGGCTGTAGTCCTGAATCTTTGACATATTTCTAATATGTTAACTCACGGATGGGTGGTGATAAATTTTTCATGTTAAAACTAGTTATGACTAAAAATTTACGTGGTACCAAAATTTTGTTTGTGAATTTTTCTCGGATTCTATTCTTTTGAATCTTCTTGCTAATAACTTAAATGGCATTCAGTTTCAGTGTAATGGAAACGTTATAAATATGATTACTGATTTTCCCATATAGAACAGTACAAAAATAAGCTACTTCAACTTATGTAAGTATAAAAAAATATCTAAAATTTAACGATTTCTATTAATATTCTTAAGTTGTTTTTATTTCTTTTTCATTATTCTTATTTTTTTACATCTCACTTTATCCCTAGTGGGGCAGTCAAAGAGAACGGAGCGCCAAAAGCCCTGCTCTGGGTATGTTTTACTTCATCAAATGTCACCAATCGTCAATCTCTTTATATATGCCATGCGGGGGTTTCTTATGCTTTTTCGTGATCTTCCTCCTGTATATATCTGTTCTACCTAGCGAGGGTTTGTGATTTATAAGACCCGATGTTATGATTAGGTTTATCCGCTCTTTACCCGTACGCAGCTGACTTTGATACATGTCCATTCTTGACATCGGAGATGTGATCCTTCCCCCAATACCGATGTTTCTCCTTTTTTATACAATGTATGTTAAACCACAATCACTATCTTGTTTTTATAAGTCTACACACTGCAGAGGACAATTACGTTTCATTGGTCTTAAGAATTGGATTTACTTTCTTGTTAGACTTATATATAGTTTTAATGGAAGCTTTTCTTAAAATGTTACCAATCCTGTCAGTAACCCCCTTTACATATGGTAGAAGTCCCGGTTGTCTTTCTACTGGAGGTATTTTAATAACGCTGGAGGGGAGCAGGCATCTTGCTCTGATGAAGGGCACTCTTCACCTATCAAAGCTCGTCCCCTAGGTGTTCAGCGTCGCAGAGTCGGTGGGCTCTCTGAAATAAAGATTTGCCAATAGTAGAAAAATGTGTAGGATGGTGGTAAGATTCACTATTGAAGTATGTGAGTATGGTTTCTTTGTTAGCTAACTTAAGATCTTTCAGTCCACAAACAAAATGGACATCCTTGACATGTTGAGCCAGTTTATACCTCGGCGTGCCGATTTGCCTCACTATTGAAAATACGATCAGTTTAATCTTATAATCTTATTTTCAACAACCCATACAAATTAGGACGTTTTACACAGCTAGTTACGAGGGACTTAATGTTGCATATCTTGCGTTTCTTTCATTCTTCTTCTACAACACGTACGTTTTGCTGTCATATATGAGCGTTGGTAGTCAGTATTGCACAGTTTCGTTAATGCATCTAAGGCACCGTTAATTCTGTTACCGGCAGCAATGCCCTTGTGCGTCTTTTCTCCATTTCTTACAAATGCAAGATCAGGCTCTGGTCCTTTTTTGAGAAAGAATTTTCCTTAAAAAGGAAATTTTCCCTCGCATATCACATTGTGTCACTTCATGCAGCCAAATTACAATCTTATTTAATACGTGAGACGTGCCTTTTCCTTCTCGCACACAGGCTAAGTGATCTTTATAAACACGAACAGCGAGCGAAACCTTGTATTGTATTGAGGAAGTCTCCCAAAATATCTTACACCACTGTCAAACATCTTTTCGTATTTTACAAATTTATCGTGCTTTTTACTAAGACCTCATTTTCATTTACCATATATTTCTGTCACTGCTTCTTGCTCATATAATTCTTAAATATAATGGCAGAGTATACTTCAACACTTCCATTTTCTGTTTCAAAGGTGTCTAATATTTTGGAAGCACTTATTCCTCTATGTCCTGTTCCCAGGATAGCATACTAAACACTCGCGTGTCCACAACTTAACCTTATATATACTGATCCGCTAGGAATCAGTCAAACAGACTTTTCACGGTGAGAATAGAAGAACGTGTGAATGGATTGGTGATGGTGTGAGCGATAACAAAGGTAGGGGAGACCCCGATTGACCTTCGAAAATATAGCATCAAAGATACTGGAGGAAGATCACATAAAAAGCATAAGGACGCCCCAAAGGGCATGTATGAAAAGTTGATGATAGTGGAGGAGGTGAAAGAGGTACGAAGCGTTTGGCGTTCCATTCTCTCTGACTTTCCCACTAGTAATACAGCGTGAAACTATTTAATTTAAATTCTTTACGTATATCATTGTTGGTACTACAGCATCATTTTCCTTCAGTTGCTTATCATTATTCTACACTAATTGTCATTGTCCGTATTAACACATTTTTTACGAATTCCATTTTTTTAAATAAATAGGGGTAGTAAATAGATGCCACTTCAATAAACGTGCATTTAGTCCAAGCTTACATCTGACAGCAAAATTTTAGCTTTACACGCTGGTTTTAAAAAAGACATAATTTTTAGTTAAAACTAACAATTTTAAGAGAACTGCCAATAAATGTGAATTGAGAGCCATATTGAATGTTTGGCTTTCATTTCACATTTATGTTTTAACGTCGTTCTCTGTCTGTTTGGGTATAATATTTAATTTCCCAGCTAATAACAGAAAAAAAATCATTACATGGAAATTATGACATAGTGACTATGAATGGTTACTTTGTAATAAAAACCAATAAAAAAATATTATAATCTACAATCTGCTATGATATATTGAATATAAAAATCTATTTTGCAGTTGTTGTAGTTAATTGACATTAAAAATATTTAAATATTTAAAAAATATTAATTCTTATTTTACTTAAATTATTTAGAATTATTTTATATATTTTTTTTTCCTACATCGAATTAATATATATTTTAAAATTATAAGAGAGTATTGTCATTACATTCATCATAGGTAAACACAATATATTTAATAATCGTAGATTTATATCTACGCATTTCAACAATGATTATAACAATCATGGTCGTGTTATCAAAAACAAGTGCTTTTAGCTGATAAGCACTATTTATAATTTATATTTTTAGTCATTTGAATATTTTTTAATTATTTATTTTAATTATCGTATTAAAAGTTTATACCTTTTTTTCTATGTTAACTACCACGGTGTCAATTTAGATGATGGTTTTCGGGGATTCCCCACTTCTTATACTGAGCTATAAATTTATCTGTAATCTAGACAAACATTATACTTCTGTGAGGTGATCTGTCATTCATATTGTGTGTCGCTAATCGCTATATGTTTCTTTATATAGATTTATGGAAGTTGAAGTTTAATTGTAAACATATTTAATTTTATTATATTGTACATCCACTTCTTATAAGTTCATTTAAATATTTCATAATCATTTAAAACATTATTTTGTGCATATTCTAAGTTGTAAATTATACTGTACTCTTCAAAAGATAAATAAGGTAAGGATTTTTTCCTATTACCATTAACTCTCGTTGAATTTCCTATTATTTAACCTACATAAAATATATTTCTTTAAAACATGCATCAAAACCTTTATATAATAGTTTTTAGAAAACCTCACTAATTAAAATATTAATTTACAATATTAAGCAACCAGTATATATATTTTTTTAGCATACTGATACTATATCATATATACTGACAATTTAAAACCATATTTTATTTTATTCTGTATATCTATGTTTTAAATTTTTTTTAGTGATCATGTCTACGAAAAAGAAAAGTAGCTTAGATGCCTATTTAAGTGAAGTGTTCAAGCAATTTATTGCATTGAAAGATGCAGATTCAAAACAATCTCAGGAGGTATTTAAGAGTGTGTTTGAGCAATTCAAGTTGAAAATGGGCGAACAATGCAATTATTTTGGCAAATATGCCAGTCAAGTAAGAATTCAAATTCAAATCATTCTTTACTCATATTGACTTTGCAAGCATTTTTTAATCTACAAATATACTTAACAGTTGCTCATTTAATTAACAATGTCACTATTTTATGATGACTTATAATTCTATACATTTTTAGCTGGTTTTCTTTAACAGAGTAATAAGCTTTACTTGTAACATGGCTTTTACTATAACTTTTCATTTTTGGAATGGTAAACTTAACATAGATTGTAGACATTTTATATAGATAATCAGAGAGATTGCAGACATTTATTAGACATAATTTATTTATTTAATATTAGTTATTGTATTTTCATTTAAATTTCACTACTTTATTTTTACACATCACTTGTGGGCGTGGGCTAAAGTTGTGCAACTTTGCCAGCTTATTAGCACTCTTAGGGGTTAATTCTAAAACAACCATGAAACATGTGTTCAATTAAATATTTTTAAGTCTGAATTAAATTTTTTATAAAAATTGGTGGCTATTCAATGATTTTTCCATATAAACTTTCAACCCCTTATTTGAACCCTTAGGGTATGAATTCTAAAAACCATGAAACACATTTAAAGTGAAATATTTTTAAGAGTCTGAATTTCAAATTTTATTAAAATCAGTGTTGATTTAAAAGAATCCATATAAAGTTTCAACCCCTATTTTGTCCCTTTAGGGTAAAAATTTACAAATCCCTTAGTGGATGTCCAGATTATGAAAATAAACATCTGTAAATAAACATCTGTTTCTACCACCAGCGGTTAAGGCTGTGCGTGCGTCTTACCTCAGTCAGTCAGGAACATGTCCTTTTATATATATAGATAACACATGCCTGTTATAAAATAGGCCACTTTTGTATGTTTGTATAATGCTCGATAAATGTAAACACTTAACTTAGCTTCACACAGTATCCCTAGTGGGGTAGTCAAAGAGAACAGATCTCTCTCTTCCTGTCTAATGTCATCAGCTTCTTTATACATGCCCTCTGGGGGGTCCTCATGCTTTTTATGTGTTATCTTTGATACTGTGTTTTTGAAAGTCAACTGAAGTCCCCCTTTCTTACTGCTCACTTTTCCATCAAAATACATATTACTGGCAGCAATACACCATTCCGCATCCATCTTGTATCTTCCAACTCTACTAAACACACTTCCCAAATACCAATTCATTCACTTGTTGTAATATCTTACCATTTACATTGATCTTGAATTCAAATGAAGTAAACAAAATGTATTATTGTATAAAATACATTATATAGAACTTATTTTTTATTAAATACAATCTTTTACCCAGGCTTTGATCCTCTCCTCAAATGATAAAGTCAATTGACATATGGTTTCAATTTATATTTGTGGTAATAAAAATTAAATTCATAAAGTAAATTTTGTGCAAGTGACTTTTATAATTTATTAACTTTTGCCTGCTGCTCACCAGCTTGGGCAAATAGAAATAACTAAAATATTGTACATTGTGAGACCTGGCAATAGACTATCTAACAAAACGCTAACCAAATCAATTTTATATATCTAACAGAAGTGTGAAAACCAGAATATTATGTATATGGATGCAGTGTCTATTTGTGGTCTAAAATGAGTCTTTGTTTTATTATATTTACTAGTAGAAAAAAATGTATGTAACAAATATAATCTAGTAATAATAAGTATACTTTTTAAGAAAACAAAAAATTATATGTGGCAGACTTTTATATTTTTTTAATTTTTAGACTTGTTTTCTCAAAAAAATATTTTCTTTCCTTAGTGTGGAATAACTTTAGAAACAGTTTGTAATATAATTCAACCCTCCTACTTATATTATAAGTATGAAAGTTTGTAAGATGGTTGATTAAATTTTACTACTTTAAGCTTTATTGTAATATTGTTTATACATAAGAATAACATGTAGGATATTTAAAAAAAAAAATAGTTTCTCTCTTGCCAAACGATAATTCTTAGCAATTATCTTTGGGTACTGCGGAAATTTGTAAAAATCTCCCTACAGAGATGCTATCAACATAAATAAGTTGTAACAAGCGTATAAAAATTTCGACGTAGCTTGGCGAGAACGCATGGCTTAGTGGTCAGAGCGCCTGGTCGGTTTCCAGGAGGCGCGGGTTCGAGTCTCGCTGCGTTCAAATTTTTATATGTTTTCTAAATAAGTAACATGTAGGATATATTTTTTAGTAGAGTCGGCAGAGGAAAACTAGAAACCTACGTTAAGACACTGTTTCCCATTGAGACACTTCCACAGCTGAATTCATTGCGTGTTGTGTGGCCAAAGTCAACACCGCGCTTTGCCTCGTTACCAGAGCAAGAATATGAAAATACAAAATATTTCACTCCCTCGAGTGGTAATCGAACCCACAACCATCGCGTTTACAGTCTAACGCTTCTGACCGCGCGCCACGACGACCTCGATTATTTTTTTTTGTTCCTTTATTAACAAAATTTAAAACAGAATTACATTTTAGACATTAAAATTACACAAAGCACCTTAAGGAGGAAAGAAAAAAAAGCAATACATAGTAATATATGTATACATACTCATATGTTATGTTATTAAGATCATTTCAAATTTTCTTAAAATTTAGATATAGCCCATATAATGGTTCAAAAGTTATTATTTATAAAACCTGCAGCCTCCCTGTGGCCGGGACCTGAAGCCCAATAATGTGTCAGGTCCTGGGCACTGAATCTAACTTCTCTCCTTGCAACAAGATGATGATGATGATAATCGTTAACCTTTCATCTGTTTCATTCTCTGTTATATGTTTATACTCTTATACCTGAGGCTTTATAATCCTGCCATGTCTTCTTCTTTCTTTCTACAACATCTTGCACTTCATCATCCTACCATTCGTCAGGCTTTTTGCTAAAGCCTCTTTTTCCTTTACCATACACCCCTATTGCCGCTTCCTTCATGCAATCCCTAAGGTTCTGCCAGCATACTTCAACATTTCCATTTCCAGATTCACTCCTGTCTAGCTTTTTGGAAAGTCTTTCTTGATATTCCTCCCTAGTCGGTGGATCTTGAAGCTTCCAGCTTTTTATGTAGTAGTTCGACTCCAAGTTTAGATATTTGTGTAGCTGCGCCAACCTGCGAACCGACCCCTTATTACTAGATAGTGGCCTGTTCCTAGATCAGAACCCATAAACACTCGTGTGTCCATAACTTTCGTATCCTTGCAACTTTCTAATATAAGCTTTCCAGCCTCATTTATTCTCTTGTCACCATACTGACCTAGCACTCCCTCGTAACCGCTTCGCGCAGGTCCAGCTCATCCGTTCAAATAACCACATATTATATTTTTTTCATTCCCTCTGACACTACCTAGAACGTCCCTGTTACTCTCCCTAAACTCCTCGAGTTCGCCTAATGGTGCTGAGGATACTGGCGCATTCACCACTAACACGAATACTCTTGTTATCCACAGCTTGAAGCGAACCCAAAGCAGTCTCGGGTTGATCGTCTTATATTCAACCGCTACACTAACCAATCGAGAGGACAATAACACACCTACACCTTGACTGCCCCACTCGCTCTCTGGTACGCCGTCCATTGTCCTTTCGTTTGATCTCAGCCATATAAACGACATCCAAATCTCTATCATCCATCACATCTAATAATTCATTCATCTTTTCTTCCATTCTTCCTCTTACATTCCACGTAGCTATTTGTAGCGATTTTACCCGCGTGGTCAATGTAAATAACTAAGAGTTATGTATGACATAATTTAAGTGCCTGCAGTAACTTTAACCAGGTAAATAGAAATAACTACTGTGATTCAATATGGCGTATTCACTTCCCCAATTAATGTATTATTAATCAGAAAAATACATTTTCTATTGAAATAAATATTGCCTAGTGATTATAGCTCTACCTATCCTTAAACACTCTTCAGGTTTATAATATTAGTATAGATCTAAGAAGAAACTCCTTTCTTTTAATGACAGATACTCTACGGTGGCAGCGTCTCCGATGGTATCAAAGTAAGTAAATTAGATGAGTTCGACATGGACATAGTGATTCGTTTGCCAATAAATTATGACGACGGCGAAAATGGGATTATTTTGGAAACCGACATGCCTGGTTACGTTAAACTTAAAATTACCAAAGAATTTGATAATCTGGATAAAAAACAGGTAAGATTTTTTTATATATACAGGATGGAAGCGTCAGCGCTCCTTTGACGGGAACAGCATATAGGGTAAAATATTTTAAACCCATACCTAAAGAAATTAATCAAGATACCTCAACAGTTTAGACGTAGGACTTTTTTTTTCATTTCACGATGTTTATACCACACCTGTATTTCGTGTGACGCAGTTACGCATAGATAGCAATGACATAAACACAAACTACTACAAAAATACGACTAAAGGTTAAACAACTTTAAACTTTGCCGTCAATACCTATGACTCGTTTTCGGAATAAGGCGTATGCGGCGGTTTCCCTTTGATAGGTTTTTGTGTGTGGTCGTCGTTACTGACAAATGGCGTTTTATTTTACATCGATCATTTTATTAGTTATTTTGTTTAAGAAAAATCACTTTTTAATTTTTGGGAAAATACATATTTTTAATTGTATTAGGCTTTTATAAAGTAGTTAAAACTGTGGTTTCACTAAAGTGGTGCTGACAAAAACACTCTGTATATCGTTTTTGTTTTTTGCTTTTATTTGCAATCCTTTGATTGGATATATTTGATATGGATTAAAAAGATCGCATAGTTTGTTCATATGTGCTGCTTCTAATGTGAAATAAATTAACTGACGTCAATGATCTTTAGTTTCCGATCAATATGTATCCAAACATACACACATACATACATGCATTGTAAATTAAAATAGATAATCATAATCGATTATCCATTTAAGCATTCAGTGCATCTATTTGAGACTGACTGAGAATGTGCAGTGTAGGAGCACAAGCTTGTGTGACTGTAAACGCGACAAGTTGTGACTTCGATTCGCTCTCGGGAAAATGAAATATTTAATGTTTTCATTTCTTCGCTCTGACGTCAAGGCAAATAGCGGCGTTGAGTTGCGCCTCTCAACATGCAATGTCGCTAGAATTCGGCGGAAAGTGGGGAGCGGAGTGTCTTAACACTAGGCTCCCTCTGCTTACAACATGCGTTAGAATTGGATAATATCACATACGTACAGGTCAAATTTATAATACCCTTTCTTTAAAGTTTGGTTAATTATAAAACTGCTAATATCAAAGTTTAATAAATGTTCAAGTTTGTGAGAACGGATGCTTACTATAATAACTTCTAAATGGATTTAGATGAAACTTTACAGTAATATAATTGAGACATTAAAAAAAACAGGCTACATATACGTATATATACGTATATTTTTGTATAATTTGCAAGTAAAATAACGTTAATTTATCAGGAATGGGAAAGCCATCACAAAGTGACGAAAGACTGGCGTGATTCGGACAAATATTTGTTACAAAATAAATTTAGGCAGTGGTTGCACGGTATAGTGCAAAAGACTATCAACGAACTGGATAGTAGAGTCACTGTAAACGGTGTTACATACCTCTTGTCGTATAAGTCCTCGGGCCCGGCCTATACTTTACACGTACAAAATGTTGAAGGCGATGATCATTTCAATTTGGATGTCGATTTAGTTCCTGTCATTAGATTTATGCTGCCGAGATGGCCCGCTGGGTATAGGTAAGGCATTTTTTTTCAATATTTAATTTTTCTGTCGTGTGGAATAAGAAGTATAATAATTATAAATATTAATACCGATTATATTAGAGGCCATATTAAAGGCTGTATGACGCTGATTGTGAGCTATCATCAAATTATTAGAACTATGAATTATTTTTATTTTCCCGGTCTGGCAAAACAAAACATTGTATATAATTTGTACGGAAAAAGAAAAGAAGCATCTTCCCACCAGTGTTTATTCCTATTTTCCGCACCTAGGTCCTCTCTCCGGACCTTGTTGAGGCTCATTTTAGAGGCTTTTTTTTATTTATATTTAATTTAATATCTAATTTCCAGACAATTACAGCAGACCACTGTAGACCAATGGTTAGTTGTTCCTAAACCTAATAAGTCTATACCAGATGGCGATCGAAAGAATCGCCTTTGGAGGCTTTCATTCCAGGATTTTGAAAAGGAAATGATAAAGGGATGCCAACAACTCAAAATTGCTATACGTTTGGTAAGTTTCTATATTTTCTATAATTACAAATTGATAATAATCATATTTTATATATTATTCATTACATAATAATAATTATTAATATATAACATATTATTAGGTTATTACCTGAATCAAAATAAGTACACGACTTTCACGTGTTTCGCGATTTACGACGAAATAACTACTCAGAAAGTATGTAGTGTTGAGAACGGAGTTTCTCAAATAAATTAATTTTCGAAATTTTACGCAATATACCGAGCTCAACACAATAACACAGCGTGTAATATTTTTTAAATAAAAAATAAATAAATCAGCTTCACGCTGTATCCCGTACACAGCAGGGTAGGCAGAGAGATCCTAGTATTAAGACACTCCATACTTTCCACCGAATTCTGGAGGCATTGCGAATTGAGTGGCGGAACTCAACGCCGCGCTTTGCCTGGACACCTGAGCAAAGATATGGAATGGAAATATAAATTTAAATAAATATTTAATTTGTTCGAAAGGGAATCGAACTCGCTGTCGCAACCGTCGCGCTTACAGTAAGATGCTGTACCATTGCGCAACGACGGCATCAATATCAATATAATATACGTAAATATAAAAATACAATATCAATATAATATACGTAAAAATAAAAAAAAAGGGAAACAAGCTTGATATATGAACAAAATTTCAAGCACAGTTAAATAAGCTAATGTTATCTCCTCAGGTCAAAAAGCTACGCGATTCCCTCGGCATGAAGGCAATCGCCAGTTACTATATAAAAACACTAGTACTATGGAAAGTACACAACGTCGAAGATAAAAAATATTGGCAAAAGAAAATAAGTGTAGTTTTTAAAGATATGGTCGAAGATTTGTATAAAGCTGTTGATAAAAAGGACATCCCGTATTTCTGGAATAAAAGTAATAATTTAATTGACGGTGTTAAACCAACAGTGCTACAGGAATATGCTAAGAAATTAAAAGCGGTTCTTAACGCCATTGAAGTGAACGATGTAGACCAAGTGGCCTTTTCTCTTCTAAATGCTGATGAAATAAAGAAATTTAAAAATTCTGAGTTTTATAAATCCCAGGAAGTGCTACTGAGTCCTAAAATATATTCGAGTCCGAGTCCTAATATAAAGATAGTAAATCCAATGACCGAAGTCAGTACAAGTAAAGTTGTTAATAAAACTAGTGAAGATGTACTATTGAAGTATATAAAGGATTTATATTCAAAAATTGACCGTTTAACAATAGAAGTGAGTGAAAATAGAGAGGAAATAAAAAAATTGAGACAAGAACTACGTGATACACGCGAATCGGATTCAGTTATAGTATCTAATACTGTACAATGTAATGAATCAATTCAAGTTAAAATCGATAATGAATCGAATGATTTGTTGTTATTTTAAACAATCGATTTTATATTTTTTTTATATTAAAAGTCTGACAGTAGAAATAAGTGAAAATAGAGAGGAAATAAAAAATTAAGGAAAGAACTACGTAACAAACGTGAATCTGATTCAGATATAGTATGTAGTCTAATCGATTCATATAAAAATCGATAATTAATTGGATAGCTGCTGATGATGAAACACTGTGGTAATGAGCGTGTGACTGTAAATGTCGTGGACTCGATGCCCAATCGGGGATATGAATTATTTAATATTTTTATTTCTTCTCTCCGGTGAGAATATTAAGTATAGAAGGACCTCGAAAATTAGGCGAAAGCAGAAGATAGAGTGTCTTAACACTAAGTTCTCTTTGCCTATCCGGCTATGTACTAGCGACATATAAAACTAAATATATATTTTTTTTAGCTTGAAACAATATGTATTTTTTTAAGAAAAACCAATGTACTTGCTTATTATAGGAAAAGCTTTCTTGGAATTAAGAAATTATTGAATACATATATATATTTTTTGTACTTTTTATATAAAGACATTATTTTTAGAAGATTTACATAGTTTTAAGTGACACAATTTTTACATGTTATAACAATTTTCACCATTATAAATAAAAGTGATATTTCAAATTAGACCAGTAAAATACCATTAATAATTTTAAAATACATTTAATGTTATATAATATTTTTATTATTAAAAATGTAACCTATGTTTTATTATATCAATTTTGTAGCATTCTTTTAAAATAAATAAATTATGTATAAAAGTATATTGGGCATTTTTTATTCGCTAACTCCATGGAGAAATGGAGACAATCAGTTAACTGTAAATCATGTTTTGACTGTCTGACATGACTTAAAATTTCATCCAATTTTTGCGGCGTACGACTGAATAAATAATTGATGCATTCTCGTGTTTCATTAATATAAATGCACATCCCATCGTTATAAAAGAATATATTACAAAACAAATCGTGAATCTTCTCTAAAGTAATCTTATATGTTGTATTCATGTAAAATTCCTAAGTAATGACAAGATTGTTACCTTTAAAAACGTAACGTAAAGTTTTAGTTTGTAAAATTGCTATTTCCAGTAGTTTTTAATCTCTATTTAAAAATAAATTAAACATCTATAAGATCCTGTTAAATTTTCATATTACATTTTCATAATATTCCATCTAGCTACTAGCCAAACAGGCTCGATGATATACGATGAAGTAGAGATTTTATGTCATCCAACTTAGGCTGTGAAATTAGTTTTATTTTTGGCCATCTTTTTTAAGTCTTTATGAGTAACTTTACTCAGAAGACCTGAAAAATATGTACATCTTCTTGATGTTTTGCTGAGATCAACTTCGTGAGGTAAACTACCATGACGTTAAAAGTAGTACATATTCCACCAGGTTCATCCATATAATATAAATCTCACTTATTAGTTTATGTCAGTGTTTCCCAATTACACCACATTAACCTTCCTAAAATGTTTAATATCCCCCTATTATATTAATAATTATTTATGTATGTTAAAAATATATGTGTAAAAACATGTTATGCATATTTTTTAATATTTGGAAATTGATTTGTCCACTTAAGAAACAAAATGATAGGTTCTAGGAAGAGACCACTATGAAATTGTTAACAAAACACAGCAAGTAAAGTTTCAAAACATATAGGTAATAAAAAACTGATTTCTTCTTCATTTTCACCGGGACATCCTCGCTAGTACCTGCCATTCTGTGTATCTCTTCATTGCGGATTCCATCAGCTAAATTGACTCTGCAATTCCTACGAAGAGATTGCATCTCCACAGCACTCGTCTTTTTTATTCTTCTTCTGTAATACCCACGTTTCGCTGCCGTACAACAGTGTTGGTATCAACTCTGCATTGTGTACGGCCAAACGCGCAGCTGTGCTGACTTTTCGCCGTCTCATCAATGCAGCTAAGGATCCGTTAACCCTGTTACCGGCAGCAATACGCCTTTCCACATCTATATCCTTGAGTTCCGTCACTCAACATGCCATACCTCCAAAATTCGGCGGAAAGTAGGGAACGGAGTGTCTTAGCGCTATGTTCCCTCTGCCTAATATATATTATGAATAATCAATCAATGAACTATTACAACAGTTTTGACGGACACTTATTTCAAATGATCACCAACTGAATGATGTAAAACACTATGTACCTACTTGAAGACTCCCAATCACCCAGTTGATATTTTGATCTCGTCAAACGGAACTTATACCTAATAATTATTTACGGCAATTATTTAATTTTTTCCCTTTTTTTCTTAAATTTGGCACCGATGCAGACCTATGCATTGCATATAATGGGCCGACGCGACAGGGTTAAAGTTGAATAGAGTTCATTTTTGAATAGCCCCTTTAACTATCAAATTGCCCCCCAGTAGGGCGTGGGCCCCACGTGTGAAAACACTGCTTTATGTAGTCATACATAAAAATCTGTTGGTGAGGTGCTATCCTGATCACTGACTCTCATTGTTTCCCTAATCGAGATTTTTTGTGGTATATTGTGGTGTGTATATTATGTAACTTTTGTTTCATTATTACCTACAAATATTATTGCGTAATCATCAACTAATACATTGTTTATTTTAGACTTGTCGTGTTAAGTTTTATATCGAGAAATTATTTAGTTGGAATGCTCCCGTCAATACTGGTCAGGGTGACCGGAATTACATTATATATTATCAGTATGGGTATTTTATATTTTTTTGGTGCGCTTATCACCTAAAAACAAGATTATCCCTTTTAAGGGCAAGATAAATTTTATATTTCATGTCAGTTACTGGATGAGGGATGTTGTCCGCAGAACATCGAGCTAGGCTATACTCGTATGTATGTACTGCGTGATCTGGTCTTATGCTCAGAAGACGATTACAGAATACGATCCTGAAGTTTCTTTCTACTAATTACGCCCCAACAATGCTTGATCAGTATTATTTACCTAATGACCAGTGTTACCTGCTGAGGCGTTTATTCCGCGTCAAAGTAGTTTATTTTCAACACGTTAATTATTCTAAATTTGCTAAGATAAATAACCTAAATTATTATATTTCAATTATATTAATTGAAGTTTAATAAACAAAAAAATTATTAACAAAACGTTAATTATTAACTGATTTGCGATTATTCATTAAACACGAAGTTCGGTCAAACAAATTTAGACATGTCGCTTGATTCACTTTTGATTATTTAGGCTCTAGTCAGGTGACTTTAATCGCTAAATTTTTTTATATATATAATATAAAGTTTATCATACCTAGAAAAGATATGCATTCAAAACTATTTTTTTGAATATTGTCGATCAATTCGTTCTTACATAACGTAGTCACATTGTTCCCCCAGTTTACTTGCGATGACTTACTGTTATTCACTTTGGGAACATATCACTTAAAAGTAGTCAGTTCCTATTGCTAGTAGTCTACATAAGAGATAGAATCGAATAGAGTTCGTCCACTCAAGCAGCCATGTAGTGTTTGCATTTCTTCTGGGACAGAGTACCCTCTTCCACTCTGCCCTCTACCCACCCGGTGTTGCTATAAAAGCCAATAGGGCTAAAAAACCAAAGTTGGTAGATATTAAAATATTAGAATACAGTCCCCTCATGTAAGAAAAATGTATGTTACATTAATATTTAGATAAATCCGGCACTGCCCAATGTCCTTTGTTTTCTTTCCCATAAGCAACTTTATAATACTAGAATATTAAGTGTTAAGACTGTAAACGCAACGATTATAGATACAATTCCCACTTAATAATGAAGGAACAATAAATTGTTCTATTTTTTTCGATCAGATAAGAAGCGAGGAGGCGACTTCTGTCACTCAACTCGCTGTTTCTTAAAAATTTAGTGGTGTGGGAATGAAAAATTAACACTAGGTTATTTCTACTAGCCTGCCTTCTCTTCTGTGCGGGAATAAGCGTGAAAAGGATGTAAATGAAATCGTATATATCACAAGGAAGTAAAACAAATCAATAAAAACACAAGTGTTTGAACATAATTTAATATTTTCTTTCACCACTATACTGATTTGTGTCTCATAGAAAAAGAATATATTACAGCCATGTGACTAACCCACATATACAAAACGATATATTTATCCTAAATAACAAAATATAATATTAAATATAAAACAAAAGTAATACGAACTTCGATTAGATGAAGTCACTTAAGCGGTTAGTTATTCTTTAAAATATTATAATTTTCCATTGATTTTATTCGAGAAAAAAATCATATTAACTTACAAGCGAATTCACTTAGTACAAAATTATTTATTTGAAAAGTGTCAGGAAAATGTTTATTTCGTAAATATTTTCTATTTAACTTTAGTGGTATCTATTTTACTAATATTTGGACAATTTATTTAGGTATTTAAGATATCTATATCGTGTATTGTAAGTATTGTTTTTTAATATTACTATATCTAAATAATAACAAATTTTAATTTTGAAGCACTAGCGCACGGCGACATAAGTGAAGTGACAGTTTACGAAACAGATTAAATAATCAAACATAATATCGTCGGCTTGAGTGTAAATTCACTAAATCCCTTTTTTATTGTTATGTACTCGTACATTTTTTATAACTAACAAAATAGAGAAAAAATACAAATTAGAGCTTTATTTTTATATATAGTAGAGTAGAGAAACACATATCAATTGTCGAAATTATAAAAACTTTTTAATAATATATACGTATATTATTTTTTTAAAAACGTTATTTGTCTCTACTAAGTATTTGCTTTTTTTGTTAGCAGGTTTAGATTCTAAGCCGACGATATTGAAAGTAAATATATCCAACGACTATTGTAAATAAAATCTTTGGATAATTTTGATCTGTTTCCTAACATTTTATTTAATAGGAAAAAAATATTTAGTGTTAAATATTTTTCAATGACTGATAAACTCTACACTCATAAAATTTTCCAATGTTTTGAAATGTTTTAAACTTTTTTTTTTCGGAAAATAATTCTTGTCAAAAATGTATTTTAGTACAGCGTAAAACAAACAGATTATTAAAAATTATCTATGCATAGATGAATTATATTACGAATAACAATTGAGTGTAGAGTGAATTGACATTATGTGCAAAAAGCAATATTTATAATATAAGTTTAAAAAAAATCTAGTGACTGGAAAATTCGTCGTGTGAGTCTAATATTCACGGAGATATGACAGAAGAACAAAGGTACTTTAAAAAGTTATTTTTTTTAATTAGAATATTAGCGATTTTTTGAATTCTACAAAGATATACTACAATCATTTGGTAGAATGTATGATTTTTTTAATGAAAACGGCATTTCGCCTATTATTACTTCTGCATACTTAAAGTATAAAGAAGGAAAGTACATTATTTCTTCTTTCACTATAGTTCTCCGCGATTAACTGCTTTCTTAAAATATATTAATAAATATGACCTAACCGATATATATAACAAATTTTTATTGTTCGATTTTTATATATACAGCTATTATAGAGCAAACATTAGTCTCACACTATATTATTTAACTTATTATTTAGCTAACAGTATGAGATAATTATATTAATAATGTATATACGCTAATTATAAGAATCCAAACACTCTAATAGTAAATACAAATCCTTACGCGGCTGATAGAATGATCTATCTGATATATGGGTATGGTAACACTATGTCCACGATGTATAAAAAAAAACAATCTTAATATATTAAATATCGCCGTCGTTAAAACAGTATCTTTTTCAATTTTTAAGGCAGTTATTACTGCCTTCTGTAAAAAAACATATTTTTGCAGTTAGAACGCCGACGATATAAAATAAAACATTATGCACAAAAGATTAAAATATTTGTGAATATTAAATAATTATTATGTGAACATAGTTAATACCAATCTAAATATTTACTAGGAGCCGCATTAATCGTCATCATATCATTTTTTTAATATGGCAATACCTTGCGTTCATATATCAATACAATATATAATAAGCGCTCAACAAACTTGGCACGAATAAAAATCGCCAAACGATGAGTACAAAATAATGCCACATAATTTAGAGAGTTTGTAAACTCAAGCTTATTTAAATTTAATAATTTTAACCTAATAATGATGAAAAATAACGATATTACACTCTGTTTTATTATTTTTTGATCATAGCGTTCCGAACGTACCAATTGGGCACTAATCACTTAGGCAATGTCACGTTGAATGGACAACACACGAAGGAAGGTTGAACGATTAAAAAGAGGTAATAATGCATGTTAAAAAGAGAGCCAATTAAAAACCGCTTTCATTATAAACAATCATGTTGTCATCACCATACAATGGACGTGTTTTAAGGGATGTGGAAGGGGACGTTATTAGTTTGGTTTGGCTTCTAGGTCACTTGGAAGTTAATTTTATCGAAGTCCAGTATTTTAACTTTAAGATTACGAAAAAAGGTACAAAAAGAAATTGTAATTTAGTAACAAAAAATTGTTCAATATTTGTTACTCCCCTTTACACGCCCATGCGTCTAGTTATATAGGGATATTTTTTACAATTTTTTGAAAATTTTACATTTTCCATTTTTAAAAAATGAGATACAGAGAAATACATAATAGCACATTGACATGTGTGTGAAACAAAACAAACGTCAGTGAAATCTACCACTCCCATCGATTTACACTTTGGCATTGACAGCTTTCATTTAGCTTTAAACGACATTTGACATTTAAATGTCAACATGACGTTCGCTATTATAAAATCTTAGACAATAAAGTTTGCGCATATTTAAAATTTGATTTGAGCTGGCAGGCATTTAATTTAATTGAAATATGATATCCAAAATGTAATTCGATCGGAATATTGCCATCGAAACCTCTAAAACGTTTTAGTATTTTATTTAACCTTTGAATCATATAGAAAATAAAACAATTTCTATTCAGATCAATATTTTAAATTAAATAAAATATGTTTTTTAATAATTTCTACAAACCTTTAAACAAATATTATCGGACTGTAATCAAGATATTATAACACAAGTGTAGGATTAGAATGGATATTGCTGTATTTTTTTATGATTCCTTTATTAGTTATTTCGACGGTATAAATTCATAAATAGCAAGATAACATTCGTTTCCCACAGTCGATAAGGCGAATATTAGATAGATTGAGAGAGAATTACAATTTCTTTAGTTGAACTTACTGTCGTCAGTGAAAGAGGCCTAATCCCAACAAAAATACAATTATAAGTTTTTCGAAGAAAAAAAAACATTATACTTGGAAATATGTTTTTTTGTAAATTTCGGACTTCTTGCACTGACCACTCCATTTTATAAAACTATCAAACAGATATATCTAGCTACCGATACTCGGGGAATGCAGAACTATATTTTTAAGAATTATTTTTGTTTACCTTTTTAAATTAATCATATCAAAGTTAAAAAATATGTCTAATATTTGTTCCGAATGGCCGCCATTTAGGCCCGACGTGATGAAACACAATTATACAATTATAAAATTATGTTTTTTTTATTATAAATACATAATAGGTTAGGAATATTTTTTTAAATTAAATTCATACTTCTTTTACAATTTTTTTTTTCTATTCCAATATATTCTTTAAAAATATCTGTTGTGTTTCATCCACCTGAATTCTATATAACAAAAAATAAAAAAATACGAAACGCCGTTTTTTTTATTATAACATCTCAAAATAAACTATAAATAAATAATTTGAATTTATTTTAACTAAAAGAAAACATAGGCAATAGTGATACTATCGAGCCTAATGATATTCTGCCATTGATTATTTTATTATTTCTTTATTGTTATAAGCATTACCTGAGTGTATAATTTTTTTTTAGCGAGCACTACCCGACTTACTGTGAGAGATGAGCCATTGTAGAGTTATGTCGATATTGTCCTTCTCTTTACAAGAAATCGAATAGCAACATATTTCACGGTCTTGGATTGCTGAAAGGTTCCTGGAAATATAGAAAAAAGCTGTTTAATTGTAAATATTAAATACACACAAATACTTCTGGTATTGCTTACAACTATGAACGCGCACGTTGTGGGTTCGATTCCTATTCGAGAAAAGAATTTTCGTTTGGTAAAACGCTTTGGTAAGATGTCAAAGCGCGGCAATAAATTCCGACACAGAAAACGCAATGTCTCAAAAATTGGGTGGAGAATGGAGAAAATAGTGTCTTAACACCAGTTTTACTTTGCGTGCTCTGCTATATGTGGGATACAGCACGAAGCTAAAAATATGTACAACAATAAACGAAATAGTCGGTAATATTATATTTAATTATTATATTACTATGTTTTGCATTGACTACGGGAGAATTCACACTAGGCCAGTCACGTTTCGTTCTAATCTATTAAAATATTGTTATATGAGAAACAATCTGAGCATTCATACTATCGTCCCGGTCAAGTTACGGTACAAGCACGCAAATTTTTATTATATTTCTCATACAGAAATATAAGATCGGCTCCATAGTACGAGCCCTCCTGATTATGTCTTTTTAAATTTTATATCTTGAACGAGGACAACATTTTTTTATTATCATGTTTTACATTTTCTGAGATTTTTGGGATATATTGTTTATATAGAATAGTGAAGACACTTAATTTATTAAAATTATATATTACTAAAAAACAAAAAATTTACATTTTTTTACTTATTTGAGATTTATCAAATCATAACATGGAATAAATAACTGCTATAAATTGATAAAAAAAATCATGTCAACGATTTAATAAAAATGAGTGCCTTTGTTTATCAGTGTGTGTATTTGGATGTATGCTTGTTTCAACAGATGCTCATGTATTTGTTTGTTTATATTAAGTCGGCACACTTTTTCATTTGTTTTTCAAAATGATTGTGTGTGCGCATCCGTGTGTATTTACATGTGTGCGGTGTATAAGCGTGTTTTGTATGTGTATGTGTGTGAGTGTGAACATACATGCGCTCGATGAGACCGTGCTCGTCCAGCGCGTGCGGCAGGTCACGCTTATTGCCCAGCACCAGTACAGGAATACCGGTCAGCTGCTGCTTCTCCAGCAGGTTGTGGAGTTCATTGCGGGATGCCTCTATCTTGTCGGGGTCAGCTGCGTCCACCATATACCTGAATAGTTTTTTTTATAAATTAAAATCAGACAAAAGAGCTAGCGGGTCATGTTAAGAAATTACCGCTGCCCATGAACATTTACATATATCACTAGAGGATCTATCAATGCGTTGCCGGCTTTTAAAAAAAATATTGATCCGCCCCTTGAAATGCCATAAATTCTACATACGTCTGGTAGTAGTTGGTTCCATAATTTGATTGATTAATTAATAAATAAATTTGGGAGAAACTATCTGGCATATATGGCCGATAGTTGAACTGACCCAGGAGCCCTGGTGGCAAGGGTGATACTATTTTTGGTGGCGTGAAGTACGGTGAAAGAATTCTGATTCGGAAATCACTATAAGGAAAAGGACAAGAACCAGCTAAATTAAAGATCTAGCAAATGTCAGAAGAATATAATATTGGTAATAGTTTAGCTAAGTTATAAGAAGCCGTCGTGGCGCAGTGGAACCAGCGTATGACTGTAAACGGGGCTATTAAAAAATATTTTTTAATATTTTCATTTCTACTCTCAGATAACAAGACAAAGCTCGGCGTTGAATCCCGCTACTCCACACGCAATACCTCGAAAATCTGCATACCCTTTTATATATGGGATACAACGTGAAACTGATAAAAAATATATAAGAATAAAATGCCTTAGCAAAAGATATTTTCAGTATAGTAGACAATTTTAATCTATACATATAAATTAATACATAACTAAATGGATTTGATTATTGATTGATTGGCTAGTCGTGGTGCAGGGACACAGTGTAAATGCGATAGGTTTTGGGTTCGATTCACACTCGAGGAAATTAAATATTTAATATTTTCATTTTATCCGCTCTGGTGTCGAGGCAAAGCGCGTCGTTCCGCTACTCAACACGCAATGCTTCCAGAATTTAGGAGAAAATGGGAAACGGAGTAACATAACACTGCATTACATCTGCCTACGCTACTGTGTGGATCAGCGGGATACAGCGTGATGCTAAGAAAATATAGAAATTAAATAGAAATGTCTGTCTGTGATTTCAAAATAATGTTCAATATAATATTATTTTTAATGTTACGAATTTTCTTTAGTTACTTATTTTGTTTGTGCATTTTAATTAGGTATTTCTTCTAATATTAAGAATTTTATTTCCATTGCTTATGTGTACTTATTATTCCTTTTCGGCTTATTTTGAATATTTATGTTTATTTTTTTTTTATTTATCCTATCGAAAATAATTTCATAAATTTTAAGTTAAAGCGGGCGATGCCGCGCGGTCCGCTTGTAAAATTATATATACAAATGTACTTACACAATAGCATTGACACCCCTACAATACCTCTCCCACATGGAACGGAACCGGGGCTGACCACCAATATCCCACACCTACGAAAAATATAAAGTAAAAAGTATGTTACACTGCAGTTGCAGAGTGCAACATGTTTTTGTTAAAATATTATATACAATACAACACACGATTTTTTTGATAATTGGGCAAGAACAGGGCTAGGTTCCCTAGGTTCCCGTTGTTCTTCCCTTAAAAATTTGCAGAATTTTTACAATTTAGCAATATTTTAACAAATAACATGAACATATTTATGCTGAAAGCTCAAAAGATGCTTTCCAATTAGTCAACAGAGTACAAAATGGGTATTAACTTCAGTGATGGTTTGGTGGAGTGTTAACTATGCAGAAGTGATTGAGCCATATGTTTGTGAAAAAGATATCAAAACAAGGCACAAATGTTCCAGACTTCATTGGAGTTGAAGACTGGCCATCATCTAATCCTAATCTTTTTTTTTATCCACTGGATTATGATTTATGGTCAGTTTTTGAGAGAAAGGCTTACTATAAGCGCCATGATAATTTAAAGTCTCTAAAATAATCCATATGATTGTCAGTGAAGAATTTTCGCATAGAAAGAGTACATATTGCTCTTTATAACTGGCCTCAATGTTTAAGGACTGTATTGCAGCCAATGGGGTCTCGATTAAATTGACTTCAAATAAGCTTTATATGTTTTTAATGGTTTCATATTAATGTATTAAACTAACATACCATAATAGTAATAAATATTATGTTCAATATAAAAATGTGGTTTCCCTTTATACCAATATTTATGGCAAGACAATATAAATTATTTTTTTGGCTTCACACTATATTCCGCATATAGTAGGGTGGGCAGAGAAAATACTCTGTTCCCTACTTTCTACTTGATGATTTTCAAGGTATTGTATCTTGTGTGTTCTTGTATTGTATCTATTTACTCTGATGTCAAAGTGTGGCATTGAATCCCACCACTCAACACTCAATGCCTGCAGAATTCGGCGGAAAATGGGGAGCAGAATCTAGATTCCCTGCGGGCTACTAATATATTATTAAAGTAAAACAAAGAAAATGATAAGATAAAAAATATTTTTTACATATTTTTAAAGTGTTATTCCACACTTAGGTATTTCCATACATTTTCAAAAAGTGTATAAAGATATATATTATAATACATATATGTATATGCATACTTACTTTGATAGTAACATTTCCTTTGGTAATTTTACGCATGTTAAAACCAACGGTTGGGATCATATCTTCACTGAATTGGCCAGACTGAAATTAAAAAGAATAAACTCACATCTTTTGTTTAATTTTTTTTAGCCTTATGCTGTATAATATGGTAGGTAGTATAGGGTGGTAGACAGAGGGAACCTTGAGTTAAGACACTTTATTCCTCACTTTCAAACTTTAGTTTCATTAATATTCCAATATGAAAAAAACATAATTTTAAAATTATAAGCCTTTAAACTTATATTTTACTTTCCTTATTTATTTTTCAGATTTCATATAAATTACTGACTAAGATTAAATTTCATATTTTACTATTTGAAGCCAATTATATTTTAATAATACATATTTTTGAATTTAAATTGATTAATCATATTAACCACATATATTTTGGTATTAACAAATACATATTAGTAAATCCATTGGTCTGGATACTATTCTTGAACTCCTTTTACCCATGGACTACTGTAAGTGATTTATTTATAAAAAATAGTTTAATGTAAAATTATTTTTATGTTCACAATTAAATTAATAATTAAACTTTTAATTATAAATTTTTTAATTGTTTTAATTTTGCTTTTTACATACCTTTATTGCTTAGATTATTAAAACATTAGACAAAGCAATGAGTCATAAAAAAATGACAATATAAAGAAATCATATAAAGATGGTTTTTTTTTCATTATAATGAAATAATTCACATAAAATAAAAAAAACAGAAAAAAGTAATAATATCATTAGCAATGTTAAATTAAGGATATAGGCAAAAAGAACAAAAAAATATTTTATACTTGTAGTAATC
>JAATLQ010031124.1:10332-67453 GCA_013421005.1 Heliconius erato x Heliconius himera | reverse complement strand
GATCAAAGCCAACATTTTTGTTAATTATTTTCGGTATTTTATCAGAAATATTAAAATTTAATACGCCTTTTACGAAAAATCGCTGGTCCTAACAGTTTGACAGTCGCCGGTTGCGTTTAGTAATCATATGTAATGTATTGTTACTTTGTCATTGTATTTTCAAATAAAAGATTAAACTTACTTAATACATTGTAAATTATATTACCGTACAATAATACATATATTTTATAATTTTGATATGAATAAATCAATTTATGTAGCGTATTATATTTTTATTTCTTGTTTAAAAAATATTTTGGAACGAAACTTGATAATGTTGCTATTAAATATCAACCTGATGATTCCTTGTCATATATAAAAATGTTTAACTTATTCTAGTTTTTAATGCTCTAAAACTTTGATCAACTATATCGATGGGTCCTATGTATATGGGCCAAACTAACAATTTGGCAATTTTCACTTTTTTATGCCAAACGCATTCTATCGATATAATTTATCAGGTCAGCTATTAAAAAATAGAAATTTCTGCATAGAAACAGGACTTTTTGTTAGAATATAACGGCCTATGTAGCATTCATTTAAACATACAAGGGCCAAATAGTCATTTGAGACTTCTACACGGGGAATTTCTACACATTTCTATATTTTGGGGGCCAATCAGCCAGTTTGATACTTATACGCTAAACAGAACAATGATTGGGCTGTGTTGACCGCAAAAGCTTAGTATTGTTTTTATTACGTTCGTCATTAGATAGATAACAAAAAACGTCTCTTTTTCACGAGTTATGAGATAGAACGGACAAAGTGGTAAATTGGCCCATGTACGTGTCTTATTGAGAAAAAATACACTTAGGCCCTAAAATATTTTTTCACTTTTGAGTTATTTGGGCGTTACTTTTAATTAATAATTGCCCAGATTATATACTGTATATATTTTACTGTCCCCTTTGCTATTTAAAGTCAGTAATAAGCGTATTAATTGCATTTTAATTTTGATTAAAGATTTCGGAGTGACTCTACTAAGACAATCAATATTATACATCACAAAAATAAACTATTAATATGCGTATTTCTAATAATAATCACTAATCAAGTAACATATCTACTGCCTTAAGTTCCAGGAAAAAAACTTACCAAGAAACGTGACAGTGGATGAATGAATCAAAACTAATAAGACTTAAAAATACAGAGAAAACAAAATTTAGAAAATTGTTAGAGGTCATTTACATTAAAGTATTTGAATATTTTGATGAAGACACGAGGCGTTATACACTTCATAAGTTTTAGATCATTGGCCATTATTCTAAGCAATATGGATTTATTGATAACTGTGTCTTGGTAAAGGAGCATAAGCATGTGTCTGTGAAAGCGACTATTTCTACTAGGGTTCTATTCTCCTCCGAGGACGTAAAATATTTTTACTTCTTCGCTCGAGGAAAATTGTGGTGTTGAGTTCCGCCACTCAACGCACAATGCGCGGCTCCCTTTGCCTATCCTGCTTCATACGAAATGCAACATAAAACTTAAAATATGTAGTAATAAAAAATAACTAAAGTAAAAGCCTCAAGGTGTTTGATTTTGTTACAAAAGGATGATGATGAACTAATTTAAACGAAACAATTTATTCATGTATGTTATGTGTATCATATAATAATAGACATGTATAATTTGTTTCTTACCTATAATAAAATCAAAATACAGGCTACTGGATGCAACAAGATATTTATTAATATCATTAGCTGTGGGCCAACAATATTAAATACTTCAATCAGTAAACCTATAATACTCTAATCTAGTTCAAAATCAAACGAAATAGCCAGCGATAGAATTAAAAACTAAAGAAGGGTGTGACGATTTCAGATTTTGTATTTTGTGTATTTTGTAACTGTAGTGGCCAAAAGCAAGATTTTATTAATGTAAGCGATAAGCATCTTATCTTAATATAAATAAAAACATTATTTTCTTAAGACAGTACTATATGAAGGCGACCTCGTTTACCACCATTGAGAGAACTTCAAACTGTAGCTTCTTGATTCGATGATCTTAAACAAAACGGAGTCGTTACAGCCACTATATTACAATTAGATACATAATTTATGATATCAAAGAGATTCTGTTTAAACTAAAAATGAAAATTGCCGATTTAATCAGACATAAAAACCCAGCAGGACATATATATTTGTATGTTTAATTTGTTTTGCTATCAGTTGAAAATTATAGAGGGACCTAATACAAAACATTTACGTTTTATAATATAAAAAGATTTGTATTAAAAGTCACATTAAAATCTTAGATCAGCCAGTATGAACAAGAAGACAAATTGTTGAATTGGTTATTGCTGTTATAACCAGGTGCTACCGATAAAATTTTGTAAGAAGAAGGACTTGTGTCATTTATGTCGAAAATTATTATACCACCAGTTATAACAACAGTTAATAAGAAATTTCCTCTAACTATATCGTGTCAAATAAAGACAATAAGTGATTTTATCTCTTTATTTTTTGAAAGATTTTATACAGACTTTATTTTTTGTATGTCCACGTCAATCCTTTTTTTTATTAAAGCTATTTTTACTAAATTCAATAGTTACATCTTACTAAAATTCAACATTCAATTAAGCTTTTCTTTAAGAAATACAATACATTCATATAGAGAGCCTAATAATAAACATTTTTGAGGCTAATTATTTTTTAAAACAATATGTAAACACGACTTTTTTCTATTACTTAAAAGATCTAACTGAAACTGCTCACTTATCATGTTACCAAATCGTATAACATATAAGTCTCTATGTGACATAGTTACCGCAATACCTAACTTACTATCATTCGTAATAATCAGTTGTTATCTTTGTCTCATCATTAATCAATTTTATAACTAAAATATGAAAAAAATATGGTATATTGTTATTTAGCATAATACGCGTAAAACAGCCAATGTGCTACATTGGCCTTTTTAAAGCGTTTTTAGAGAACAATAAATATAACAAAAACTAACGTATAAGGGCCATTGTGCAGTAAAAAAAATACTAAGATAAATATAAATAAAATACTACGGTATATATATAGAGGATTGTTGTCTTAGCTGATAAGCAAAGTTTCATTTTCTTCGGATGTACCAACATAAAATTATAGCAAATTTAAACTTTGGAAGCCTCTCCTGTAAAGTTGTGATTTTGCGCTTTGGCCCTTATGCTTAGGAGCCATCGATATACCCTAGATGAAGGATTACAGTCTAAAAAACGGCAAGAGAAATATGAGCACGAGAAATTTTGTGTTCTTATTCGATTTTAGTATGGCCCAACTTCTGCCAACGTGCGGACGTGCCAAAATGCCTGTGTCAGTGTGCTCTATAAAATCAGTATTAAACAATTAAATACAAATATTGCATCATTTGGCCAAATTTGCGACTACGAAATGAACCCTCTGCGACTGATGTGGTTTAATTTTCACAATTATACTGACGCAATATCACTTTACTTTTTTCAATTATGGTGAGATGAAAATGTCTTTGTTAGGTTTTGAATACTCTTTAGAAGCAAGATTTTATATTTTTCTTTTCAATATAAGCATAAATATATATATGTAAATTAAATTAAATTCTAAAATAACGGAGACAACATATAATATAAAATAGAATAAATATAACCACTTTACTGAGATGGTAGTCTAGTATCTTAACGTTGACGTGGTAGTCTCCGGGACATTTTTTCCCTCTATGCACCCGTGGGCTCCCTGCGACCACCTGTCACACACTATCCAACGCGTAAGCTCATTACAATAAGGTTCAGTACCTTATTGTAATGAGGCCACGGTGCTTAAAAATATATATTTTTATCAACAGTCATAAATCTAGACGTTTCGAATGTCATTCCAAAAATCTTATCAGCGCGATTCAGACAATGATGCTTTATGCACAACGCCATCTATTGGGCTTAAAGTTAAACTGTAATGTTCGGATAAAAAATCCCGTTTTATGTAAAATTTCACTTAATATATAATTATATTCATCGAAAACGGAACGGAGTGTCTTAACACAGTTTGAAAACGACGTTTTACTAAATTCATACTATACAATTAAAAATACAAATTTATTATAAGAAATTATACATTTGTTATAAGTATAGATTGTTATATAATGCTATATAATTTTCGCAGGCAAACTAATGCCTTGAGTTCATTCAAATGATGATAACTTTTTTTTAATGAACCGATTTTGATGAAACAAACTTTAAATGTTAAGTTGAGCAATGTTAAAATAAAGCAATGGGTGAAACTTTGAAGTAAATTGGTTCAGTACTTTCAGAGAAAGATGTGACCATGCAAATAGATAGACAGACAAGAAATTTAAAAAAAAAATGGCTTTCTTCTATTCTTTTTAAGTGTCCCTCTATCCATTTCAGTCAAAATTCTAAACTAAAAACTCACCGTTACATCGTTTAGTGTAATCTATGCTTTAATTTATTTTGCAATTACAACTTGTAGGTTTTTTAAATATAACTATTTCCGCATGGTTCTCCATTCCGTTCTCTAGTGTCAAATCACCCCGGTCCTCCCTGTTCGCCCGAATTGGTTCGTTTGTCTGTTTAGTCCTAACGAGAACTCCGAAATCAAAATAATAGAAATATTATAACTACACCACAATGGCTTCATAACACAGTTATATTATATTTGTAGTTAAATAAGTAAGGTACTTGATACAAATATGACGGCGTAGCCAAATCACGTACGTTCTGTTTCTATTCAAGAAAATCTCTTTAACAATATGACAAATAGAAAACGCTAGTTTAGTAGCCTAAGCCACATTTTTGTGTCCATCTTTCTTGAAAATCTAGCCGTACTTATTCGTACAGCTACAGTAACGTCAGTGGGCAACTTGCAAATTGTTTACCGCGTTGTATATTTTAATCAACTCTTCCGCACTACATATATCAATACCAAGTACCTTCATTTAAATGTGGAATTACTAATCTATACTAGTATAATAAAGCGAAAGAATTTGTTTGTTTGTTTAAACGCTATAGATGTCTCGAACAGTACTTGCAGAAACGATCCGACTAGTAGGTAGGATTTACTTTTTTTGTACAAGAACTACATTTCTCAGGAACAGGTATTGTAGATAGTACTCAATAGACTATATCACATTACAGTGTAATTCTAAATTAGCCCTTAATAACGAAATAATAATAATTATGAATATCATCGAATTATTTTAACCGCGTGCGTTTTAGAAGTAGTTAAATATGTGTACGTACAATGTACTATAAAAGAAAATAAATGGAGAAACGAAAAAAAAACTTAAACATATGCATTGTTTAATATATGTATATATAAACCATCCGTACAGTAGACGCACTTAAGAAAAATAAATAAGACAAATCACTATTTATACTGATAAAGAAGAGATAAAAAAGAGCATGAATCAAAATTAAAACAGACCAAAGCTAAGCAAATTAAGAAAAGGTTAGACGTAAAAAACGGTTAAAAAAGATTTCAACAGGAATAAAAAGAAATATTCTGCAGGAATTGTCAGGAAAAATCAGAAAAATCAGAAAAGGAAGAATGTGACTATATCGTTTGCTTAACATCATATTCAGAGAGCAATTCCGGAGAAAATTGCATAGAAGTCTTAGTTATTTTTGCCACAACGCGACTACTTTTAAGTTAATACTCAATATTTTATTTTATTCAAGAAATTATTTCTTTAGTTTATGTTGAAATTTATTAATTTAATATTTCCATATCTTCGCTCTAGTGTCGAAGTAAACAGAGGGGAACGGAGTCTTTTTTAACACTGAGTATGACGAAGGTGGATGGCAAGAGTTCTTCAGTGGGACAGAAGTAAAACAAGAGTTATGCAACTATGTTTATATTCGAAGGTTTACAAATTTGTGTTCCTCGTACTTTTACAATTTATATTTAGACACGTTCCATTTCTCGATATCAAATAATTATACTTAAAAATAACAAAAGTACTATACTTTATATGCTAATACTAAATTATTATTGATTATATTTTATTACTATTATTATGTATATTATAATTATCATCATATATTATTATTGTTAGTTAACTCATATCATATTGAAGTATAAGACAGAATATAATTGTATTAAATAGCGGGTGGTGTAATGCGAGGTATTATATTATCTGTTACATGAGTTCCCTCTGCCTACCCTACTGTGCGAGATACAGCGTGACGCTAAAAAAGAAACAAAATCGCTGCTACTACTGTTCAATTAACGATCCTAAAATGAAAAATAATCATCAATAATTTTATAATAATAAAACTAGATAATTCGTTGAAAATTATTAAACATTCAACACATTCATTGAATAGTGGTCAGTGAAACATACATTTGCATTTACGTAAACGCATCCGTTACGTAAAGATATTGAAGTGCGAGAGCCCGCAGGGAGGCGGGGCGGTCACGTGCGCGCGAGCGTGGTTTATGTACAGTGCAATGTAAATAAATTAACTTTTAATAAAAAAAACCGACTTCAAACAATAAACTAAAAAGTACAAAAATTAAATTAACTTAACATAAAGTAAAACGTACTTTGATTTTGAAGTCGGTGTCAAGCTAATGCTACAACAACCGTAAGGTTGTACAATATCAAATTACTAAGCCTGTTTATTTTATTTAGCAATAAATGGCAAATAAATGGTAAACGTTGGTTTGGTTTAATCACTTTTTGGATATGCCTTAATGAAAACCGTCGTCGTGGCGCAACGAATAAAGCAGCGCCTGAATGTAAACGTAGTTTGTAGGTTCTATCCGTACTCGGGGGAATGCTTATCATTTCCACGCTCTGGAAGATAATACGTGGCGTTCAGTTCCACCACTTAACAGGAAACATCTTGAAAAATGGGCGGTGATTGCGTGTCTGAACGGAGTGTCTTAACACTCTGCCTTTAGGAAAAACATTTGTTATCCGATTCACGCTGTATCCCGCACACAGCAAGGCCGAGTGAACCTAGTTTTAAATGAGTCCGTTCTCCATTTTCCGCCGAATTCTAGAGGGACTGAGTGTTGCGTGGCGGAAGTCAACACCACGGTTTTCCTCGACACCAGAGTGAAGAACTGAAAATATAAATTTTCATAAATATTCTATTTCCTCGAAAAGTATTTAACCCACAATCAGTCGCGTTTATAGTCACACACTTGTGCCCCTGCGCCACGATTTGCATCAATATTTGTTACAGATGCGCCATTAAATAAATAAAGTGTTTGAAAAGGACGGCAGACTATATATCCTACTAACTGAGGGAATAACCGTAAAATTAAAAAATAAATCCTAAAAATATGCATTGCTTAATATATGTATATATGAAATTTCTCTTCCACTTGCAATTTTTTTTATAATAATAATAATCATTTTGAACAATGAAATTTTCCTTAGAGAATTTTCTTATTCGTACTTTCGTCTGCACATAATTTTGGCTGTCTTTTGCACATATTTGTGTAAATTGAAACACTCCACATTAAATATATGGATATTATGGAAAGAATCTTATTAGAAAACATTCAGAAATCACGTCATTCATTGTGTTAGCATATTCATTACTTGTTATCTTCTATATTAACGGTTGATTATTTGAAATTAAATTTTGGCAACATTACTAAAGAAAAGGAGGGTAGGAATACAAGTTTAATATTCTCATATGAAAATTAAAGTCATATTAAAAAGATACATTATACTTATATGTATTTTGAAAATATAATTATATAATAAAATTGCTTTTAATTGCTCAGACAAAGTGTCTGTGTGTAGAATAGTCTGTACAATATCTACAGGCGTGGACTGCCACGTTGTTCAACATGTTATTAACACATTTTGGTGTTGATTTTATATCAGCGAGGAAAGTATTGAAAAATAATAAATTGTATCGGTTTTACAAGTAATCAATATAGATCTTATGTCTTTTTAAGTATGAAAGGCTTAGATATTTGAAAACATATATCGAGAATATAATGTATTATCCATTACTTAAAAAAATATATTCTTCGCTCGCTTACTGCAGTATCGAGACAAAGCGCAGCTTTGAGTTTAGCCACACAACACGCAATGCCTCCAAAACTCGGTGGAAAGTAGAGATCGGAGTGTCTAACATAAAGCGGTATACAGCGTGAAGCTGATTTAATTTAATTTTAAAATTTTGATATGAACCTTAGAACAGATTTTCGTGAGAGACGTTTTCTAAATAAGATGTTAAAGGTATTTTTAACTGTTCCTTTTTTTCAGCTTCACGCTGAATCGTAACCCACATGTAGCGAGATAGGCAGAGGGAGCCTAGTGTTAAGACACTCCACTCTTCACTTTCCACCGAATTTTAGAGGCATTGCGTGTTTAACGCATTGACAGTGACACTCTCGTACCTAATAATTTAATTTATATCCCACGTATTTTTTTTAAAGTCTAGTTATTTTATATTAGATATTTTTTGTCATTTCTTTTATTTCTTCCCAAATCACACTAACAAATAAAACAAAAGCACGAAAAACAATCTAGATTACTTATTTGCTGTAATCAAAGGTATAATACAAAATCACCTGCGTCCAGTACATTACATTCTCGTGAAACCCGTGCCATATTTTGAATCACATGACTAACAGCCGGCTCGACCGAGACGCCGATTAGTCCACCGCGAGCCTCTCACGGTAAAGACGTCTGCTATATAAGTATAAATTTAATAAACTTTTATTTATGTTATGTTTACAAAAGTATCCACTTGAATAACAAAGTGATCGTTGAATAGTGTTGTACCCAAAAGGAAAACATGTGACAGATTTAACTAATCAATTCAGTGACAGTGCTAGTGATATATCGTTTTTGTGACACAATTTGAATATGGAAACACGTCACTATTGGGAGGAGAACGGACATCCCGTTAAATATGACAAGTAGGTTTTTTTTTATTTTATTATAACCAAAACAAAGCTTTAATTTATTTAATAGCTTATTATGATTATACATTTTATGTTAAATTTGGTAAATTATTGTTTACTAATGCTATATTTGTTTTCAAGGTCGTTTTATTTTATGAGTATTGTGTGATGTATGAATTTATCCTACAACACTCACTTTACTGTTAGATTGAAGTATGTGTTCATTATGTTCTTAATAAATTATCAATAAATTAGTCTGTTATTGGGAAAGATAGAGTACCAAGATAGATTGATCTTCAACTACACCAGATGAAAAATATTTCAAGAAGAGGACATTAAAAATGTTTATGGAAAAATATCTTGCTAGTATAATATATCGATCTATTTTGTTAAAACTTTTTTGAATTTAGTCTACTTGCTCTTAAATAGTTAATATTAAACATTACTTACATTATAATTGTAATTAGGTACGTAGTTGGTAGCGTATGAATATCAGTTAAACGTTAGCGGTATTAAGGGGATTTCCAAGGTCTATTAGATTTGTCAAAATAATAAATGCGAAGTAACGTAAGTGAAGTGAGGCCAGTCGTGGCCCAGGGGCACAAAGTGTGACTGTGAATCGACTGTTTGTGGGTTCGATCCCTACTTGAGGAGACGAAATATTTGCTTGAATTTATATTTCCATTTTTTCGCTCTGGTGTCGAGGCAAATCGCGGCGTTGAGTTCTGCCACTCAACACGCAATGCCTTCAGAATTCGGCAGAAAGTGGGGAACGGGGTGTCTTAACACTAGGTTCTCTCTGCCTACCCTGCTGTGTGCGGGATACAGCGCGAAGCTGTTGCGCCTTATGTGGGATCCATTAGAAGTGTGTAAAAAATTAAATATGTATTTAACTATGAAATTTTACTACCATTGCATACTTGAGGCCGTGTCTGACTGATCGCAATAGTTATGTTGATTTCAATTTCGTTTTTAACTGACTTCTGTGAAAGGAGGAGTTTATCAATTCTACTGTATTTTTTTATGTTTTTTACCTCAGAACTTTTGACTGGGTGAACGGATTTTGATGATTTTTTCTTTATTTAAAAGCTGCCCATTTTATTACTCCCATATTTGGTCCATGTCTGACAATGTTATCCGTGAGAAAATCACATGGTCTTAAATTAGCATTAAGTGTGTGTGACAAATGGGAGTATAACTCAATATCACGCCAACCGATTTGATTGGAGGAAATAATACACTTCAAGGGTAGTTTGATGAGAGTTTGATTAGGTTCTGGTTCAAGGGATCGGATTGTAGTCGGTTTTTTTTTTTTGTTAAATTTACGTTAATTTTGATACGGCAATTTGGTTTTGAAGTAGCCATCTCTTTCGTTCGTATCTCTTAATACAATTAATTGTCGAGAAAGTAAAGAAGAAAATTTCGTATCATTAAGATTTTTGCAAAAGTAAATAAATTGTTTGTGTGAATTTATATAAAACTATTTTATGACTTATGTATCTTCTCGTAAAGGATTTCTTTAGAAGATTAGATCTCAAAAAAAATCAGATACAGTATATAGGAATTATAGACATTTCTACTATCTGAGTGTATGATCTCACTCAACCTAGACGAATATCTTCAATATTATAATTACGGAAAAAGTATTTATATAGTATTTGGACTCTTAGGTTTTGATAATATTAAACGGTTCACAGCTCGATTTGGTATAAGTGTATACCTTAAAATCTATCTAAGAGACGTCATATCCGCCCAATGAGACTTTAACAGAAGGAGAATGAGACTCCTGTTATCGATCCAAATGGTTATGTTCTATAAATTTTTCCGAATTCTAAACTATATTTATAATTCAATATTTAACAAAAAAATTAAGGCACTAAGTATGCTATAGCAGTTGTAAAACACATATGTGTCATCAATCAATGGCGAATCTGAAACATTAGCGACTTTAATAAGCCGTCGTTGTGCACAAGCGTGTGTTAGAAAAATGCTAGAGAATAAAAAAGAATAATAGACTGTACGAATAATAAGAGGGTAGTCGTATTGAACAAACATCAGAAGTCGATGGAAGTTACATATAAGTAATGTTCACATTCGCAATTAAAATAATAACTGATTAACTAAATAATCAATTTTCCGAATAATCGAGGTTATGTGGCAGAGCACTAGTGCTGTAGTGCTCTCAGCCGCACCAGATAGTTCACAAATAAGTTGTAGGGTAGAGTGAATAGGAATTGATGACGAGCCTCTTACGCCCAATATTAATAATCTATCTCCTACCTCAATCTTCGATTGTTCCATATATCTATCCAATCTAGAGATTCAATAATCTCTAGAGAAAATCTCTCTCTAGATTGGATAGATATATGGAACAATCGATGATTGACGTAGGAGATAGATTATTAATATTGGGCGTTAGTGGCGTGATCGGTAGGTGTCGTTTAGAAATCTATAAGTTACTTACATGATATACTGACATAAATGTACTTATTCTTACTATTTAATAAACTTTAAAAATACTAATCATTTTATAGTAATTAATTAAAATATATTCATCATGATAAAATAATTTGAACATTAATTAAATATTTTATGTTCATAATTATTTATATAGTAACATTTTATATATATTTCTTGTTATTTGATAACAATTAAATATAATTGTAATTCTATAGTAATCTATTACCATATCATATCATAGACATGTTTTAAACGCCAAATCATAGACAAATAATGTCAAATGTCAATTATAAAATATTATTTGTGGCAACAACTATATATGTATTTCTTATTATTTTACTACCATTCATTCTATAAATTTATTGCGACTGAAAACTCGACAGGTTGTGAGTTCGATTCAAACTCGACGAAATGAAATATTTGTTATTTTAATTTTTTGCCCTGGTAACGAAGCAAAGCGTTGAGTTCAGGCACTCAACTCGCAATGCGTCCAGAATTCGGCGGAAAGTGCGAGATGCAGCGTGAAGTTCAAAAAAGGGTGAAGCCGCGAGCAGTTAGTATTATGTTTATATTTTTAAATTGATGTAAAGTAATTCTTTAACGAACTACTAAATGCACACGTGCGTAACAATTCTAGAAATAAATAACCGTAGATGAATACATATATATTTTAGTAAAAAAAAAAAAAAGAAAAATTGCTTCACGCTGTATCCCGCACACAGCATAGTAGGCAGAGGGAACCTAGTGTTAAGACACTCCGTTCCCCACTTTCTGCCGAAGTCTGGAGGCATTGCGTGTTGAGTGGCAGAACTCAACGCCGCGCTTAACCTCGACACCAGAGCGAAGAAATGGAAATATAAATTTAAGTAAATATTTCATCTCCTCGAGTGGGAATCGAACCCACAACCAGTCGGTTTTGCAGTCACACCTCGTGCCGCTGCGCCACGACCGGCCTCAATATACTATTTAATAAAATATATATTTTACTATTTAATAAAAAAATACAATGACAATAACGAAATTAAATTTGGCACACAAAGACTAATTTATAGTTATCATCTATACATATAATAAAATTGTAACCGATCGCTGTCTGTACATGGAAGATATATGAAAACATCTATTATTGGGGGCAGTTATCATTTTATAATAAAACCCAAAACAATGATTTTTTTTTTTTTGTCTGTTAATCGGTTTGTCTGTGCGTTTGTGTACGCTAATATCAGAAACGGCTCAACCGATTTAAATACATTTTTCATTATTGTACATTGGCAAACATTTAGGGCCAGTTTGACGGGTTAAGAATAAAGTTTCAGATAGTAATATAATTATTAATGTACAGACAGAGGATGAAAATACAAAATAACTGTTTCTTATATTTTAATGATTTTCTCATTAATGAACGATAATAGTAAGTTACAATACATACGATTTGTTACATTTTTACATTACAAATAAGTATGTAAAAATAAAATGCATGTATCAAATGTGTATCTACTAGATATTGCTATTCGAGACCTGTGAATCCAAAAATTATAGCTTATTTGGCATATAATTCTGTCTACTAATTCTGGGACTTTATCAGGCAGTGGTGAACCTGGCTCTTAGTGTTGTTTTATTTAAATAGATTTATAAACAAAAAAAATATAATCAATATATGCGAGCGAGTCGCTAGTAATATGTTACCATATTTCTATCTATACATTATCGTATAGAATTAGAAGATTTTACCTAAGCGTTCAATTTATACAAATTTCATCGCTTGGAAAATCATTTATTAAGCATATAACTTTAAAAAGATTTTATTAAAATAGATACACTTAAGCTACGTACAACGCCTTTTTTATTTTGCCTAATCGTGTGTTCTTATGCAATAATACTATTTGTTCAATAACAAAGACCTTGATGATTTCAATAGCCTTGATGATTTTTATACATCCAAATCCTCCTTATTCAATTAAGTTTATTTAGAATTAAATAATTTTAAAATATTCAATTATAGAACTAAAAATGACGCATGGCACTTTATCTATAGTCTTTAACGTTTAATAATTATCATGTGCACTAAAATGTGTTTTGGATAATTCCATTAATGTTATCGCGTATTATTAATAGTGTTGTGCAGAAGTAGCCGTTATGATATAATGGCTTTCTTTTTTTTTTAAATTCTTACACCCCAAGTTACAGAAATTTAAATTGAAACACAGTAATATTTCTTATAAAACTTTAATTCTAAAATCTTACATTTTCTTTTTGTAATATTTTATTTATTTCGCTTAGCATAAAATCAACTTAAGTTCCCAAATTATTTGAGAACTAATTTAAAAATAAAAAACCATACTAAAGAAGTCAAATGTATAATATGTAGTACTCTATAATGCATTGCACTCAACACACACCGCCTCTAGTACTCGGCGGAAAGTGGGGAACGGAGTGTCTTAACACATGATCTTTTTGCCTACCCTGCTGTGTGCGGGATACAGCGTGAAGCTGATTATTTTTTTTATGAATGCATTTATTTATATTACAAGTTTATAAAAAGCATACATTATCCAATTAAACATGATTCGAAATATTTTTTTTCTAAAATAAAACTTTATTATCTATAATATAGATAATAAATAGTTTCAAAAATCACATTCGAATAATTCATATTCGATCAAAATATAAGAATATTCGATTTTGAAAGTGATTTGTGGCGAAAGCGCGAGCCGGTAAAAATAACTGAACACGTGACGCCGCGACTGCACGCGCCGAGCGCCGGCCTCCACACGCCGCGCGAAACGTGACCACGGCACACACTCATACTGCGTACACACACATGTATACTGGAGGAGGCGGACTGTACGTCGTGTAGTGTGGACTCTACATTATAGATCTGTGTATACGAATAGGCCTGATTTACATTGTGGCTTATGGGATTATGATTATGATTATATACTATTATTAAAAGATTTTTGGTTTAAAAATTATTTAACAGTAATTTAATTAAGATGTTTGAATTTTTAAACAGTAAATAAAATAAATTAAAATATAATCATTGCCCTGTTTATAATCCGACGTTGTTCTAATATTATACTCTATAAAGTATAATTTTTCTTGCTACAACTTGTTTGATGTAGTCAAAGAATTAATACAGACATGCCTTTATAATTTTTTAGATTTTTTTCCAATAATCAGACAGAATATAATGTATATATGTAATAGGCCTAAATTTGCGCCAACACCCGCAGTCCGCTCGCACACAGAAGCTGCTCACGTTCGAATCGCCTGACTCCGCCGGACTACTTGGTTGCGCATAATATTTTATTGTGTGTATTGTGACATATATGTATAGCTAAGAATGTCTTTTTGACTAAATAGATATAATATATTTAATGATTAATATTTATATCGTTGTTTCAACATGCATTGTCTAAGTATAGCATGTGATTTCACAAAATGAAGTTTTTTTTATGTTTTAGCCACCAAATAGTCATTTTTTATATTAAATATATAAAATGTGTAATTTTGTATTTAAATTGTGTAAATTTTATGTGCAATACTTGATATTGTATTGTAGTCAGTTGAAGAAATGATAATCAACCGAATACCATGATGTACTGAAAGTTGCGATATTAGTCGCAAAATAATGACGTCGCATTTCCACGTGTGTTATTTAATACTTATGTATTATTGAATTATTTCTTTATTTAAATATCGTGATATTACTAAATACTTAAATGGTACTTCATATTTTATTTGCTTAAAGCGCATTACTGGGAAAGAGGTAAAGATTATCGAGCATGGACGTAAACGTGATTTGTTTCTGTTAGTCTGTTACAGAAGGTGTAATGATTCAACTAGTTCCGTTTCCATCGATTTCTCATGTTATTCAACAAATCGAAAGTAAAATCGATATCTTTAATTGTAACAAAATCTAAATCTAAGTAATTTTTCTAAGGAATGCTTCTTTCCAACAAACACAAATGTTCATTTTAAAAATTATGCAATATTGTGAAATAAGATAAATTCAGTTGTCATTGACGTAGCGCTTGACGTATTCTGGAAAAAAAAATACTGATTAAAACACACTTATACACAAAAAAAAGAAAATAAAAATTAAATAAATTATCAAACATTATTAATAATTAAAAATTTCTCTTCGAAATAAAAATGTTGCTTGGTCATTGTCCTTTGCAATGTCACTACGGCGTACACGTGTCGCCGACAACTTGGCTGTTTGGCGCACGATCATTAATACAATCACGTGTAATTACGTCGTTCGTAAACATGTTTTTTAAGTGTTAGATATATGTATAGCTACATATAAAAGTTATGTATTATCCTTTCATTGTTGGTTTATATTTATAATTTCTATTTATATTTTAATAAAAGGGGACAAAACTATGTTCCACATAATATTTCTCTAACATTAACAAACATCATAATGCAAGAATAACTCAATAGTACGGATATTTTACGAATACCGTAATCTGTGAAAATAGGAAGTATTAAATACTGAACAGTAGTTTTATATAACAGCTTTAGCTACAGGTACCTATTATTGTATATAGCAATTGCGAAAAACAAACCAATTACTAAATTACTTAGGTACATCGATATGTATGTATACAATAGTCATCTCAACAAGTGCTTCATACAAACAAAATGTCATTTCATACTTACATCATTACTACTTTAAACGTCTTCAAAAATGTGAAAGCTTTAACACTCATTAGAAATTAATTAATAATAACCAAACTCTCATCAAAGTACCCTTGAACTACACTGCACTTCAAACAATAAACTAAAAGGTAAAAAATAAATTTACTTAACATAGAGTAAAATGTACTTAACAGAGAGTAAATCGATGTCAAGCTAACGCTACAACAACCTTATTACAATATCAAATTACTAAGCCTGTTTGTTTTATTTGGCACCGATTTCAAAATTATAATTTAGTATGTTTTACTTTATGTTAAATTTATTTTTTACTTTTTAGTTAATTTCTTTTTGTTAAAATTAATTTATTTTACTAATTGATTTTAAGTGATGGGTAGACCTTATTTAGGTATTATTTTTGGCATATTGACAAGACCATACCTACATAAAAAATATTCAGGCGACTTGGGAATCTCTGCCTTTTTTGAAGTCGGTTGAAAGTGAGAACATACTCTTTTTTATCTACTACAATATTGAATTACTAAGACTATTTGTTTTACTCGGTTACGTGGGACCACACGGGAAGCACTAGCTTTTAAATAAATAAAAAATATATGACTATACTCATATATATTTATATATATATATATAGTCAAATTGATAACCCTCTTCTTACGGAAGTCGATTAAAATAAGTTTTATCCGAGGCCCCGTGCTTAAAGGTAACCGGGTAACAGGGGAAACCGTTTTATGTAATTACTATTAATTAACATGATGTAATTTATCTAACCTATACAATTCCTCGTATTTCCTAAGACCCACTAAAAACGAATCAGCTTTATAACATATATCACCTAGTATAGATAGGTACACCAACGTCCTTTTGTGTATGTGTTTAGTAATAGAATAAATTCACTAGCTTCTATATTTAATATTAATTATTATTTTCATTTCCTCGCTCTAGTAGCGGGGCAAAGCGCGGCGTTGATTTTCGCCACTCAATAAGAATTTGGCGAAAGGAAAATATTTCAATGGGGAACGGAGAATTAGGTTTCCAGGTTCCCACTATTTACCATTCTATGTGCGGGATGCAGTGTGAAGCTAAAAACAAGTATTATGGAAAAATACGTATCACAAACTCTTAATGAGGCGACCGAAACTACGACTGTATTTAAAGTACAAAATTCACCTTATTTATCCCACATTTAGAATAAAATAGAAACAAAACTAAAAAGATAGAAGCTAGTCCATTCTCTTAACGATCTCCATCTGACCTTAGCGATTTCCTAGCTACATGTAGGTATAAATGTTCTTGGCTATTGGCCTAGGTCATGTTTACCGCTGTGCAATTTATATACGTTTCGTATACATTTAGCATCAATTATTATAATTAGAATTGCTCGTGACATTGTGCGCGTTTGAATAAAATATTATTATAGAAATACCTTGTACTGAAGAACATATGTAATAAACATCAGTCGTTTTCCCTCAAGATATAAGGGGTCGTAAGTTCAATAAAATGTGACTGGCGTATTTTATACAAGCGGTTTTAAGTATATGTATATTTATATATTTTTTAAGTTAATATAATATAGGTAATATGCATATAATTGTTCTAATTATTTTAATAATAATAAAACAAGTAAAAGTTATATTTGTTCTAATAATAATAAAACAAGTAAATAAAAAATGTTATTTTACTTCAAAATATCACTAAAATTACTACGTTATGTTAAATTTACTTCAAGTTAGTTTTTTTTAATTAAATCAAAATGTGACAATGTGGTAGTAAGTGAAAACAATGCCAAAATATGATAGCCTTATCTTATTATATTTATTCATTATCTTTGTTGTAGTTGTTTAGTAAATTAGGAGACTAGACAGATCCAATCAAAATGTACCTGGTAAAACTTTATAGGAGGCCTTGATGGGAGTGGAGTATCTTCACACTAGGTTCCCAGGTTCCCTTTGCCCATGTTCAGGACATACAGCGTGAAGCTAAAATAAAATATATACCTAGTATAAAAAACAAAAATACACGTTTTTCTACACCAAGTGCTACAAGTGCTGTAGAATTTTTTCAGAGCTACTTGCGAGTGTTTTATTAGTAAATCTAACGAGTAGGTACTACTTTTTATTCAGATCTTGACTCCACGATAAGACCATCTCGGTGATACCATATTATTGCATTATCGTCTAAACCACAAAATTGTATTATCATGAAACTAAGCAGTTATACTGCTTAGTTTCATGATAATACAATTTTTACAATTGGGTTGGTCAGTTTCTTATTTTTAATATTTTACTTATTTTACAAGTCAACCTAATAAAAGCGTGTTAAAAAGGTACAGATTTTTTTTTATATTTTTGCTTTTTTATTACAAAAGTTTCGCACCTAAGATAATTAATAACATAATAAAAACATCACTTTCCTTAAAATATAATGAGTTCACAAAAAACAACAGCTCTTTTCGGAGATTTGTGTTACTAAGATATTGTACTTTTACTGAAAGAAATCATAAGGATTATTTCATTGTCAATTAAGTCATCGTTTTTGGAAGTGGAATGTTTACGTTATCTGTGTTAGGTTATGTACATTCTTTCCTACAGTTTGCCATAGGAATGTATTAACAATTTCACTTTTTTATTGCAAAACTAAAGCTGGCTCTGTAATAATATTAACAGGAAATAATTAAAATAAATTTTACACTATATATATTCGATCAATTACTGACAGACCCATAAATAATTTATAAATGGTATTCACAATCTGTGATAAAACACTTAATATTTTATCTATTTACACTCGTCTTTGTTTAATGTTATTTGTTGAAGTTTATATTAAATCAACCTTACGTAGGTTTAACAAATAAATTAAATCGACCTTTTCTCAGAAGTCCTTATGTACAATCACGTGCCACCTGCTCGGTGAAGGAAAATGTCAGGAGAAACCCACATGCGCCTTGCGTTCAGACCACAAGGCCTTCTAACAAAATGTACAGATTAAATTTATAAATACTATATAAGTTATTATAAGTTATTATGAAAATAATAGTTATGGATAAGAAGTAATAAGTAAATTATAACTTTGAACGATTTCTCGATTTATTTTGCAGTCGTAATTTTTTGTTAATGTTTAATTTAAATAATACAAAATTTAACACATTGAAAAAAAAACTTATTTTATTACTCTTAAAGAAGATAAAAAAATATCTTAATTTAATTAATTAAATAATTCGAATAAAAAATATTATTAATATTTTCATAATACAAATAAAAACCTTAAAAAAATCTAACATTAACCAACAAAAAAAAACTAACAGTAACAATCATGACATACAAAAGTTTTCCCTCCAACGCAACTGTCACTGCTTGTATCGCCGACGCCGTTATCGAGTTCTTACGTCACGTTTGCCTCGTGGCCTACAACGTGAGGCCGCCGCACGTGTCTCACCACGCTCCACACTCTACAGTCTACTCTAATACATTGGTGTATGTGATTAACTATTTTATTTAATACATTAACTTGCTTGTTTATTTGGTCCTTTTCCTCCTAATTCCGCATATAGCTGGGTAGAACCTAGTGTAAAGGTAAAAACCTAGTGTAAAGAGACTCCGTTTCCCACTATTCGCCAAATTTTCGAGGCATTGTGCTTTCAGTGTCGGAACTAAACTCCGCGCTTTGCCTTGTTATTAAAGCGAAGAAATTAAAATGTAATATTTCATAAATAATAATTCATTTCGCCGAGTGGAAATAGCACCCACAACCTTCGCGTTTACAATCACACGCTTGTGTCACTGCGCCACGACGGTCTCAAATTTAATGATTTAGAAATATTATATTTGAGATTAATAGATAGATAGATATATCTATCAATCTATTTGGTTATGTGGCTGCTAAGTAGTGACGTTAGTTTTGCTTAATATTTTAGTTTTGTAATTGTTTAATTTACTATACATAAGCCCATAATAAAATACTGTAAAGACAATTTCATTTGTTGAACTTAGTGAGTGAAGGATCCCAAACTTTTACCACTTACTAATTTGATTTAATCTCAATAAGATACTAGTTAAAGTTTCATTTAATTCTTTGCTTTGCTCTACATATAAACGCGTAAAGTGACAAATGAATGTAAATTTCTTAATATTTTAGGGAGTTCTGTATACTGGAAATAAATTGACTAGAAGTTATATTGTAATTATCACACTATTTTATATTATATTCCATCATTTGTGAATTTCCATACAATAGAAGAAAAAAAACCGGATCTTGGAGCTTTTATGAGTCACATAGCGGTTAAAGGCCACAATTAATCAGACATAAATCGTTTAATGCACTTCATGTGAAACACATGCAACCGTGACATGTTTTACAATGATGTTATTCCGTAAGTATTTGTAAAATAAAATTTACGGAATGATCGATTCTTTTTTTTTGGAGTTGCGCCAGGGAAATCAGGTCTGTCGTGTCCTTATTACTTAGGGAAATACGTTTTTTATTAGAGTTAAATTACAAGTAACGGGGGGAACAGAGTTTTTTAACACTAATTTACTTATCCTGGTATAAAGTTCATCATAAAAATCCATCTCGTTCGCAGTATCATAGAGAGGGCCTCAAATTCAATGTATAAAGTATTTATATTACAGATATAAACTTATTCACATTTTATATTATATAAACAAAAAATTGCTTTATTATAATATATTTGCATCTTCGCGTTATCGCAACCGCCTGACCTCATCACACTCACGTGATGGCTACACCGTGTTATCTGACGCATGTTATTGTTATTCGTTATACGCTGATAACAAGGCGACAAGCCCTTTTTAATTTATAATAGGAATAAAAAAAATAGTTTATATAAAAAAATATAGTATATAATTCAGATTTAATATGAAAATTATTATAATTTAAATCTAAACTTATCGTAAGTCTAGTTATCTAGGAAATTTTGTTTTAAATTTCTTTTTAAATATTCATAAATTATTACTATATTGTTGTTATAGGATCTGAACACAGTTATTGCAATAGCGATTTTACTAATATTACAAGTTTACAACTAAGTATTTAAATCACTAGTGCCATCAGTTCTGAGATATATATATATATATATATTTTAACTTCAAGCTGTAACCCGCACTACGTGCTACGTGCGGGTAGGCAGAGGGAACCTTGTTTTAATACACTTCGTTTCCATTAAGACACGTCCGTTGCCCGCTTTCCGGCGAATTCTAGAGTAACAGAACTCAACGGAATGCTTTAGTCTCGTTAACAGAACGAAAATATTAAATATTTCATTTATTGAATGGTAATCGAACCCACAACCTGTTGCGTTTACATTTGCACCCTTGTGCCCCTGCGCCACGACGGCTTGTATTATAATAAGGCTTTAAAGATACATAATTATTTAAAAAACACAACAAAAACATATTGGACATTGCACTCAATTAATTTTTCTTACAGATAGAATAAAACAGTATTAATTTTTCTTATAGATAAAATAAAAACCGATACATATTTACCAATAATACATTAAAAATATGAAATTGATAGCAATCTCTCTATTAATAAGTATCAGATATATGTACCTAATATGTTACAGACGTTGATTGATGTTTATAAATTTACATCGCTGGTATTTTGATATGGTGGGAATTTCCAACATAATCAACATACGACAACATACAATATTACGTATAGCTGTATGCTCTATACGCTAAATAATAAATTATTACGAAATAATATTTCGAATAATATTTTATATAAAAAATTAAACAGAATTAGTGTATGGACAATGTTTTGCTTTTGACAAGAGTTTCTCTATACATATGTAGGTATGCATGATGAAGATAAGAAAAAAAAGCAATTTTTCATTCCTTTCATTTTGCAGCGCAAATCTCCTAAATTTTGTAAGGTAATATAGTAAGTCACTCCATTTTGCCTTTTCCGCCTTTTTGTAGTCCTCGCGCTCTAGAAATCGATGCTCGTGCTATCTAACTACAGCGGTGACCACAATAATATAAGTAAAAACGTTCCCTCTGTAAATTCTGATTACAGAGTTTTTTTGTTTGAGTTAACTTCTGATAATATTGTTTATTTCAGATAGCATTTTGAATAATTATTGTTTAAAATTTTCTACTTATATTGTTATACAAACATAAAAATACTTTTAACTAAACATTCACAGACGTGACCGCGTCAGTTTCGTTCGGAATCTTGATAAATAAATATTTATATCATTATTACCTAGGTTGGTAGACGTGCGTCACAGAGACAATAATCTCATCCATTGTAGTTAACTAACAAAGCTAAGTTAATAATGCACAAGCGATTCAATAAGTTATCGATAAATATTATGAAAAGTTACCTTACACCCTTTATTATTATTTTTTTTTTGTGAATTCACCTTACCTCGGACCACCTTGCTGTCAAGATCATTAAAAAAAATTAAAATATGATACAAATATTCAAGTTTTCGATTCCTTGGAAATTGGAGCACAGAAAAAATAAGATATGACGCTGCTTATTTATATACCGTATTTTGTATGAAATTCGCCGCGTAATCAAAATCTAAAGTAATATTTCCCGTAGACATACAATTATGAAAAATGCAAAAAGTTATATAAATAGTTGCAGTACAAATAAAAGCAAAAATCTGAATAATAAAAAAATATATTTATTTTACAGTGTAGTTAGTGGCTCCCGCGCGGCTTCGCATACTTTTTTTTTTATTTTAATTATTTAAATTTATTTTAGCACAATTATCTATAATTATATACCCTTAATAAATCCAAATTAAAATTTTTTCGTATTTTTTTTCATTTTGCACTTAAAAATTGACAAATTTTATAAAAAAAATTATAGTTATATCATATCTATCTATCCAGATACGAGCGCTCAGCAGACGTGTTTATACCGTGGAAATCCCTTTCCCGCAGAAATTCTAGGATAAAAGGTACCCTACTTATTGCTAACCTCATAACCCCATCTATCGGTCAATGAAAGTCAGATAAAATTTGGTTAGGCTGTTTTAAAGATTAACCTGAACAAACAGACAGACAAAGAAAATAAAATTTGTAAATCTTAGTCCATGAACATTTAAATGATACTATTTTAACCGGATTAATCGCGTATATTTTGTTACATTTTGTCAGTCTACCCGTGACCGTGACCGTACCGTGACTACTGCAAAGTGTTCAAAACGTAGGGTTTCCAAAAACATATAATACCAAATATACGCGATTAACCCGGTTAAAATAGTTTTATTTTAAATCTGTAATAATCGTGAAAATCAAAGAATTTATTATGATCTAATTTACTTATTAAAACGCATTATTTAAAATAAAATTGCTATTTTAAAATTTGAAACCTGAAGTATAGCCTTAACAGTCGTATGTTGCGTAAGAAATGTTTACATTGTTATTGATATTCTCGTATGGTTGGCCAATTGACAACTTCCAACTCCTCCTAGGAGATGATATGATCTTAGGAGTTGAATTTATTACAAGATACAAAAAAAAACTATTAAAGAACTGTTCATTTCTTGCGAACTTGTCCTTAACTTTGTATACATATTTTATGTCAGGGCTTGCCGATATATGCGGACATGGGTTATGTGTATGTCATCCATGATATATGTGTATCGCCTGATGTTTTTTCTGATATCAATTGATATCTATCTATCTGAGTTGTTTCTAAGTTGTACATTTTTTTGTCGTACTCTGGCAACATTTAGAGAAATAACATAATTTAGAACAATTTATTTTTTTACGAATGGCAACTTTAATAAAAATTGGGAAAATTCCCTTTATATTTATACGGCTAGCTGTTCCGTCGTACACTTGGCTATCAGAGGTACATCACAATAGCGATAAATAATGTAATATAATCTTGTTCAATCATAAGTGAATAGATTAAAATGTTTTAAATATACGAGGGGGGAGCCACGTGACTCAAGTCTAATTTAGCTCTCACGTTGGAATGTGGACGCGAAAGGCGCCTTAGACGACTTATTTTGATTCGTTAATATTTCTTTTCATATGTTGAATAAATATATAGTTTTAAAAATAAATAAAATATAAATACTTACATAAGATGTTACTATCATACTATTATTTTTATACAGATTAAATAAAACATCAATATGGCTTACATTGTATATTATATGAAATGCTAAATTACCTATAATATAAGTATAATAATTAATACGATTATAGTAACTTGGCCGTTAATTTAAAACTAATTGAATTACATCAACTTTTTTTAACGTAGTACTGCAGTTATAATACAAAATTAATTATATTTTCACATAATGATGTACATATTTCCTATTTCCGAGCTGTTGCGGAGGGAGCACTGCACATCGATCTGCAAAAAATCAGAGTGGCGGACTTCTCCCCACACGTGCAGTGCTATCTCTGCCTGGGCTACGGGCACGGTAGGCGATCCTGCAAAAAAACCACCCCAAAGTGCAGCCACTGTGGGGGACCCCATATGAAAACTGAGCGCTATAGCTGGCTCTGTAGCGTCATCTTGTTGTAACTGTCCTGGTGCAAAGACGGGACGCACTGACCACAGTACCGACTGCCCAGTCAGACGCAAATGGGATGCACTAGCCCGGGCCAGCATATCCTATTGCTAAGGGCGCGACTCTCTCCTCTCTACTTGCCGGATACATCCTGATTCGGACGTGTCTGCAGGCCAAAGGAACTGAGCGTCGTCATGCCAAAGATATAAATGATGGAATACAAAATTATTTGCATCCCCCCTTTACATGTTGCGAAGGCTTGGCGGAAAAATCTGATTTTAGAAAAGGTCCCGGTATCCAGTGCTCATAGAAGATCCATCGAAGACTCCCTATGTGATCGGATATTACTAACAAACTTCGTAGAGAAATATATTTTGAATAGTTTAAAAGAAAATCATAAGTTCAATTTTGCATTATTACGTCACTAGCCTAGCGCCACTTTCCTAAAATCAAAGATGCACAAAGTCTCTGATTACGTCAGAGGGTCGCGCAGTAAAACTTCAAGCTTTATATAAAAAAAATCAAAAATGTAACCTAACTAGACATGACGAAATATTTAAAACATATATACCCGATTGGGAAATTGAATCAACAACCATTACGTTCAATCAATATTAGTTTTTTGGCACAATGGCATTAAAACAGAATTATTTATTATAAATAAGACATTATTTTTTGTACAATAATGTTTTTTTACCTGATTTAAAACTTTAAACACGGTATACATAAATTACACGATACAGAAACCTGTTTTCGTCGTGTAGTCACGTTTTAGTCGCTGCACGTGATGCATGGACGTCACTACTTAGTACTTACCAGTGAACTTTGTGCACTGTGATCTTGTCTTAATTTTCCACTATTTTAGATTTTATGCCAAATTTATTTTTTACTCATAAATCACTCCTATATTTTTTTTAGCTTCACGCTATATCCCGCACATGGCAGGAAACCTGGTAACCTAGTGTTAAGACACTCCGTTCCCATTAAGACCCGAGCAAGGAAATTAATATATTAAATATTTCATTTCCTCGACTGAGAATCAATCCCACAACTTGTTACTTTTACAGTCGTACGTTTGTACTTCTGCGTCACGACTGGCCTCTACCTAAATTGATGATTAGGTAAAAAGAAACTAGCGATATATCTCTTGACCATATTTGGTTTTTAATTCCGGCAAATTAAGACTTTAAAATATTACATTACTACTTTAAAATATTACAATATTTTTTATCAATTCCTAATTTATCTATATTTATCTTCACATTCGAGCATTACAAATTATGGAAAATAACTCGCTTGTAAAAAAATGATATATGTTTTTTTTTGTTACAAGCATTTAATACTTACAAAAAATATTATATACATCCTAAAATACTTATAACACTTTATATATTTTATATTTAACGCGAAGTTAAATATAAAATATATAAAGCAACTAAAATAGCACCAAATAAAGGTATATCTCTGTCTGGGAGGATGTTGGGGCCATCGATTTGATCTGGGTGCTTATAGCGGGTCTTGTAATAGTCCGTAAATAATATATGTAAAATTAAAGCTTGCTAGTATTACGAATTTTGCCCTAACTTTAAACATGGACATCTGGCAGGAGTAAAGCCCCACGTAAAGGGTCTGGTTATAATAATTGTATATTTTTTATATATTCAGCTTTGCTAAAATTACGTAGGTCTGGGGGCTCTGGGATATCATATAATATGCTGATTTCAAATAAGGCACTATGAGACAGATAAATATTAATGCGGGTGGGTGCGATTCCCACTAGGGGCTATAAAAATTGGAGGTCTCGAACTTTTTCTGAAATTCAAGCTTAGCTTATCTCCAGGTGCTATCATCCGATACCTCACTTGAACTAGCGGTTTTAATATAAAATTTTTCCCCACTTTTAAGGCAATTTTTTTTAGGATTTAATCACAAATGTATAATTTTCATGAACTAGAACTACCTGTAGACGCTAGCTGTCAAATTTCATAATTCTATGTCAACCGGAAGTACCCTAATAATTTTGATTGCCTCTATAGTGTCGAAATACGCGTATTTGCGATTTAAACGGCCATATTTTTTTTAGGAAATGTAGTTTGTATACGATTTTTACAAAATACTCCAAGCGTTCCTGAGATAAATGGTATTGACAGATAGACGGACGGACAACAAAGTGATGATAGAAGAGTTGAATACTCGACTACGACTCGATTTCGGAATGAGGCGTATGCGGCGGTTTCCCTTTGATAGGCTTGTGGCTGCGTGCGTCGTTCTTGACAAATGGCGTAGTACATTACAACAATAATTTTATTATTTATTTTGTATGAAAAAATAACTTTTTCATTTTTGGAAAAAATAATAATTAATTACTTAATTGTATTAGGCTTTTATAAAGTAGTTAAAACTGTGGTTTCATTTAAAGTGGTGCCGACACTTCCATCCTGTATAGTACGTACATACAAGATCTTATTAGATAACACAAATCCGTATAAACGTAGGATTATATGGATTTGTGTCATTCAATTTACCTTTCAAACATTGATCATTTAAAGTTTGGTGCTGTATGATGGAAAGTTTTTTATATTGTGCAACTCATCACGTGTCCGTCCACGAGACACGCAGAGCGGTCGGTACACCTGAACAACGAAACTTAAAGGTCGTCACATCGACACGTTTTTAGCCTTTCTTTCGTTTATTTTCTTTAATTATATTTGAAATGGAATGCAGTATGTTACTTATTATCATTATTTTATTTTACTTGATTTTTTCCTGGGCAGTCTTGTGCATGCAAGCAGCCAATTTTTAATAGAGATAAAAATGCGAAATATTATTTGTTAATATTTTCCAGTAATTTACATTTCAAAGACATTATGTGGCTAAGTTACCTATGTGAAGAGCGAAGACTTGTTCGTAACTAAGCAAAAAAAACTGTAAGGCTACGCTTGTTGCGAATATATGGTACTATTATTATAATTTATATTGATATCGCTGACTTATCCACAGTATTAGCAACCTAATATAACTCTGTTTTGTTTAAATTTCAATACGTTTTCTTAATAAGTATTAAAATATTAAAAGTTTTCTCATTTTGTTTAAAATAAAGTAACATAATAACAGCTTAGATTAATAATACTTATATTTTTCTACGTATCTTTTTTCTTGGCTTGTAAAACAAAATCGCCTGTAATGGACCATACATTTGAAAAAAGAAATATTTCATTTTGGAAAGCAAAAGATATCTATGATACCTACAGGATATACGTGGCATAGACTCTACCTCTCTCTCTACTTTCTACTCTCTTCTTTATTAATTGAAACATGAAAATAAAGAAAAACTGTTTAATATATTTTAAAATATACACTATGATCACACTATCGAAAGTATTTATGCATGATAAATAAAATTTAGTTCAGCATTCCACGAAAATGTAATACGATAGTGTAACCACGTGGTATGTGTTCCATTCGTAAACAAAATATCAGATATTTTAGTATTTTTCTTTTAACCTTAGTGCTAATTCGCTAGTTACACTGTTACAAGTGCTTCAATTGACTTTGTTAAAACAAAATCTTGGAAAAAAACTCAGGTATTTTGTATCTGTCATATTTTTTGTAGTAATTATTGTAAGCCTTATCGTGTTAAAATGGTGAAACGTATAGAAATAGTTAAATATTTCTACTTCTATTTTGCTAAATGATAATTCTAAGGAATTATCTTCGGTCAGCAAAAATTTGTAAAAATGTCTATATAGAGATGCTAATTAACTTTAATAAGTTGTGACATGCGTATAAGAATTTTAACGTAGCTAGATGAGAAATTAGTCAAAATCAAAGTCAAATTATTTTATTCAAAATGAGAAGTTAAAAGTTTTAAGTTTTTTAATCTTCAAACAATTTACTACCGGTTCACTAAAGTTACTGCCTCAGACGTGAGAGGAACCGTCGCTAGAAACTCAATGAGAACTTTGTTTTTTTTTAATCAATTGTTTGCTGATATATAGTAAAATTAGTTCCAGATAGATAGTGATCAGAGCACTGGGATGGTATCTGAGAGACGCGAGTTCAAATCCTGCTAAGTTTAAAATTTATTTTATTTTAATTAATTTAAAAGTATCTCTCTACTCTAATAATATGTACCTACCTAAATATTATGGTGAAATATTAAATGAGTTATTGTTTAATAAACATTTTTAAGAAAGCAAGTGATTTGCCCTGTCTTGACAAACTTAATAATATTATTTCAAGATATATTGTATATTAAAATCAGCTTCACGCTGTATCCCGCACACAGCAGGGTAGGCAGAGGGAACCTAGTGTTAAGACACTCCGTTCCCCACTTTCTGCCGATTTCTGGAGGCATTGCGTGTTGAGTGGCAGAACTCAACGCCGCGCTTAACCTCGACACCAGAGTGAAGAAATGGAAATATAAATTTAAGTAAATATTTCATCTCCTCGAGTTGGGATCGAACCCACAACCAGTCGGTTTTACAGTCACACCTCGTGCCACTGCGTCACCACTGGCCTCAATATATATAGGTATATTATTAAGATAACGGAACAGAAAAACTTGTGTTTATACGTTTTTTGTTAGTTTTGACCATTAAACATTCATAAAGGTTATTCGTAATATATATTTATGAAGTCACGCGTGCCGCTTATGATAAACACCGTTCGTGCTGCTCGCGATCAAATGTTAATTTTCACGTGGACCTTACTATGTTAAACCCAATACATAAAAATAAATGTTACATTTATACAGATTCCACAGTAATATATCAAATTTTGTCCATAGTAATGCGTCAAGCCTGTATATTGTTAAAGTTCAGGCAGAGTATATTAGGATATGTTATAATTTTCAAATTTCGTTTTTCTATACAATAGGTATAAAAAAATAGACTAGTATCGGCTAGTCGGGGCGCAAGGGAAGAAATTTAGAATGTTTGTTTCCCCGCTTAGGTAACGCGGCAAAACGCGACGGTGATTTCCGTCACTCGACACATAATGCCTCCAAAATTCGACGGAAATTGGGAATGGAAGTGTCTTAATGGAAACGGAGTGTCTTAACACTAGGTTCCTAAGTTCCCTCCCTACTATGTGCGAGATACATAGTGCGTGAAGAAAAAAAAGAAAATAAATAATGTGTATAACCGTATTGTTGTATAATAAGTAAAATAAGACAAAAGTCTGGTATCTCTCACGAATAATCAGGAAAGCGAAGAGGAGATAGTAGAAAAATAATTACTATATAATTACATTTTGATTTAATCAACAGAAAGAATTATCTTATATGCCCTTAACGAAACGCATAATTATATAATTTATACCGAGAAACAATATCCATTTCTAATGGATGTTATAATAAATACCTGTATATTTTCATTTCGAATAATAAAGACCTATTACTGTTATACAAACCATTGAGGTAAACAATCATCTCGCGGCGGCAGTCATCAAACACAGTGCGCCCCATATTTTTTAATTACTCCGCATTCACTATCTATTCAGTTCATATATTGTCAAGAGCACCTGTATATTTTATATATTTTGTCGCCAATGGAATTTGCATTACTTAATCCGTCGTGGCGACAACGTAAACGACAGGTTGTGGGTTCGTTCCCCGCTTGAGGAAAGGAAATATGAATTATTAAATTTCCCTGCGCTGTTGACGAACTAAAGCGCAACGTTGAGTTCTGCCACTCAACACGCAATGCCTCCAGAATCTGGCGGAAAGTGAAGAATGAAAGTGTCTTAAAGGGAGCGGAGTGTCTTACAGACTTAACACTACGTTCCCAAGTTCCCTCTGCCTACCCTGCTATGTCCGGGATATAGCGGGAAGCTAAACAAAAGGTTATTAGGTAACATCAAATCTACTTAGATTAATATTTAGTAGAATAATCTATAGGTAAGTATATAATATATTGAAAACCATCAAAATATGTGCATCAGAATAGATTTGAATGTCGCCCGATCACGTTGCTGTCAAGGCAAATCATATCACTTAATGTATGAGACGCAGTAGTCTGAAACGTGGAATTTTTACACGGCATTGTTTTGTAGGTACTTCAAACAATTGTATTTTGTTTTTCGTAAATAAGAATTGAAGAAGGAAAACGTGGAGATTTATTATATTTGAAATATTTATGAAAAATCGTTTTATAAATAGGAGAATATTTTTTTTTGCGTGATCTTGTTTTACTTTTATGAATATTGACTATATTTTATTTACTTTTAAAGAAGGTTGAACAAATATGTATGCCTCAATGATTATTGTGATTATCACAATTATTATTTTTCACATATAAGAATGCAATTTTTATTTTTTCATTTTTTTATTTTATTTTATGTTTTTATATTAAGGTCTATAAATTATTACACCAGATATTAATAAATAATTGTATATTTATATTATTTTCATCCATATTCTCAGGGTATCTCGACTAATTTGAATAATATACAGCTACTTTTCTTTATGTTTGCTTTAAGAAAACTGAAAAAAAAAAAATTAACAAAAATACAAAAACATAAACCTTTCAAACTTTATAATTATTTATTAAAAATTATGTATTAAATAAACACTGTGTTAAATAAATAATTGTCTATTCTCTAATTTTAACAATATTATTTTGTTTTTTTCAGTTATAATTCAAACGACGGGTTCGGCCGCGTTGGGGAACTCAACTTCGCGGCGCCGTCGGAGGACGAGGCCGAGTACGCGGCCAGCGCCTACAAGAAGGGGAAGGTCTCGAGGGCAAGTCATACTGAATATGCCCGATTTATTCCCTTATTATGATTAATTAATTATCTTTATTAAATATTTTTATATGTACGTAATTTATACATATAGTGTTTTTTTTTAAATATTCAGAATGTTTTGTGATTTCACGTAATCAAATAAAAAATAACAAATTGATTTACAATTTAAATCTTATTTATCTATCGATTAAATTTACTTTTATTTCTATCTACAGCAAGATCCGATGTCTCATCGAATAATCGAGAAGCGTCGCCGGGACCGCATGAACAATTGCCTCGCCGACCTCTCGCGGCTAATCCCGCCAGAGTACCTGAAGAAAGGCCGGGGGAGGGTTGAGAAGACCGAGATCATTGAAATGGCAATCAGACATCTCAAGTTTCTACAGGATCGAGTGAACGGTTTGTTATATTGAAATCAATAGAAAATATGAAGCCGTCGTTACACGGTGGGACAGCGTCTGGCTATGCATAAACTATTTTCAATTCACTTCTCTGGTAGGCGAAGCGCAGTGTTAAGTTCCACAACTTAAGACACAATGTCTCGACATTTGCGCGGAAAGTTGAGAACGAAATGTCTTAATACTAGCCGCTATGTTCCCTCTGCCAACCCTGCTGTACGGGAAAAAGCGTAAAGATGCAAAAAAATGTAATAGGACTATATCTCAATATAGACGCGGATGTAATGGGTTCGATTTTTTAATCGAAGTAATTTTTATTTCTAAAGTATTTATTTTCTTTATCTAGTTAAACAAAACGTACGTCACATTTAGTTATCGAACTAGCAAAGTCTTTTATATTGGTGATAAATTGGGAATAAAATCAGTAATTAATATTTTTTGAGCGTTTATAAAACGTCTTTATTTGCCTACTATTTTGCATGATGCAAGCGATTCGTGATTATTTTGTTATACTTAACCAGTTTAGTTAAACAAAAGAAGGCGTTAGCTTCCACCACCTAACACATAATATTTCAAAGTGGATAGCAAAATAAATATTTTTAAATACCTCGCAAAATCTGAAAGTAAAATTAACAAAATTAAGATTAAATAGTTCTAGACGGTACCGATTGTCGTTGACATGGTCTTCTGCGGGTGCTTTAGAAAGCCGAGATTGAGGTACAAATATTATGGTAACATTTAACACGGCGCAATCTTCTCTACAATTGTTAGCGAGTAAAGTTCCAAAATTTTACTTTGTTATAAATATTATCATATTACTTTTACTGCTCTATGCTGTTCTCGCTTTTATTTGACTATGATTAAGAAAAAACATAATATACATACTACAAAAATCAAGACAAAAAATTTAAATGTTTATTTGTAGAGTTTATCTTATTAAATAATCAAATTTTAAATCATAAATAAAATAATTTTAGAAACAAAAAATTAAAAACTCAAAAAAAACTAATCATTTATTATCTACAAACGTATATTATCTATCACGGTCATAGTCAATTAAAGGAACGCCAATAAAAAAAAAACTGGCGAAAAAAAAGAACCAGCGAGAGCTAAATCAATCTAACCAATGAAGGCAATGTTTCCGAGAGTCGCCCGCGTGAAGGTGTAGCTCTCGTGGGTATGTTATAGCGGAGCGCCAGGGCGCGGACTTCCGGAGTGGGTATCAGGAGGCGGTGACGGAGGCCCTACGCTTCCTCGTGGAGGTCCAGGGCTTCGGGCCGGGGGATGGACTGTGCGTGCAAATGGCGTCGCACTTGCAGCGGCATTGTGAGGTTGTTACTAAAGGTAATTTTGCATGTGACTTCTATTATTGTCTATTAGTATATTATTTGTTAATGCATATTATGCTTGTGTATTAGATTCTTGTCTGCAAGAATGCTTATATCGATTTCTTTTTTAATTTGTAGTGTTGTTGTGTTTATGAGGGTAATCTTTAAAACATACAATTTATTATTTACTGAACCATATTTGATCAATATTATGACACAAAATTTTGTCTCTTAGTAGAGCCAGGTATGAGAGAGAAACAGCGGTCCCACCTAGGATCATCATCAGAGACGGCCAGTTCGTCGAGCAGTTCGCACGGGTTCGCTGTAAAGGTGATACAGAGGCCGGAGCCCCCGCCCATATTCCCGGAGCCCTATGAAGAACGTCCTTTGGAGTCCTACCCTATGGAGTGTGATAGAGGTATTTTTTTTAATAATTAGTATGCCATGTGATGTAAGATTTTACTTGTAATATTTTATTTCTTAAAATATAGTTAACTCTCGACACAATTTGTCTGTTAATTTGAAATAAAACATAATATTTAAACAATTTCTACTATTATTAAAAAAATGTTTACCTATGCTTTTTTTTATAACCAACTAAATAAAAGCGTTAACAATTCTCTTTTACCAAGCGCTCATTAATTGCAAATATAAAATGCAATAAAATTCGGCAACATAACTTTTCGATTAACCTCCTAGACTAGAGAGAGACAACAATAACAAATAGCGACAAACCGACAACCATATAATAACGTATAAAAAAATAGTATATTATACCTCTTAATTAGCTAATACAATAAAACGAATTTCAAAAGTTGTGGTTTAAAATTTAAGATAAAAGTTAGTTTTTTTTGTAAAAACTAAAAATTTAAAATATTTCTACTTTTTTTTCTAGTGTCGTTAGCTATACCCGCGGCGGAGGGCGAGGAAGTACCCGTAGACGGTAGACTCAAGCGTGAAGTGGCGTTACGCAAAGTACGCAAGCCTGAGCACAGCGATGACTACTTACACTCCTATAAGTTCAAGAATTCCATTGAAAGGAGGTTTTCCAGGTCGCAGGATACTGAGGTGAGGAGAGGCGAAATTCGAATCTTTATCTCGAGGCATTGATTGCTGAGTGCCGGAAATCAACCCTACGAAAAGCCTCATTACTAGAGGAGGGAGTGGGAATCGAACCCACAATTTGCTTACTGCCGCCCGCTTGTCCTACGCCACGTCGCCAAGACAGCCCTCATCTTTTTTTTTCGCGAAATAAAAAATATAAGAATTTAAATGCATAAATAGTATTTACTACATTATTGATAAGTGATAACATATAACGTATTGGATGGCAGAGAAAATCTTGTGTTAGGACACTCCGTTCCTCAGCTTCCATTAAAAATTTCAAAACAATGCATGTTGAGTGGCGCAACGATTGAGTTCTCCCACTCAACATGCAATTTCTCACTTTGCCTTATTACAGCGATAAAATGAAAATATGTTATTCCCCTGAGTGAGAATCGAATCCACAACCGTCAGACGGCCTCAAATACGGATATTTTTTAACATATACTCTTGATACTTGATCAGGTGGTAGACATATCCCGTTCGAACGCGGTGCCGCACAAGGCGTACTCGTACAAGCGTCGCCGCGCGGCCAAGCCCGCCGCCTCCGCCACCTCCGCCACCTCCGCCACCTCCGCCACCTCCGCCACCTCCGCCTCCACCTCCACGTCGGCCTCGGGATCTACGGAAGACGCCAGGGATACCTCGCCACAGGTATTGGAACATTCTTATTAAATTGAAGCTACTTTTTTTTTACTATTTGTACTTAACTTTAAAATATGTGTATATATTCTTTGTAAGACATCTTTAAATATAAAATAAAGATCAGCTTCAAGCTGTATCCCGCACTTCGTTCTCCACTTTCTGCAGGATTCTGGAGGCATTGTGTATTGAGTGGCAGAACTCAACGCCGCGCTTTGCCTCGACACCAAAGCGAAGAAATGAAAACATAAATTTAAGTAAATATTTCACTTCCTCAAATGGGTTTCGAACCCACAACCAGTCGGTTTTGTGACTGTAGTCACACTATGTGCCTCTGCGCCACGACCGGCCTCAATGAGTGGATCTTTAAATAGGTATAATATGACATATTAGGTAGATATGGATTGAATTGATGCAATGGACAATGAGCATGTTCCTGTATTCTAACATGTAAAATATGATGGTTTTTCATTAAAAAAATAACAAAAGTCTACGACAAATAATTTTGATAGTGTGAGATATCGACTACAGAATAAAACAAATTATACAAATAAAATGTAAATTGAGAAATTTGCTTTGCGTTTTACAAGATATATGAAAAAAATACTTAAATTACATATTAGAAGACGTCGTGGCGGCACAGTAATTATATTTAAATTATTACGCCGCCTTTTGAAAATCCCATTGATAGAATTTACATCAGCAATGATCGTTTATCAATGAGCAGGACACATCCAGCGAGTCGCCGCACCACCACCAGTACGACAAGCCGCCGCCGCCCGCGCAGTACGTGCCCGTGTTCGCGCTCAACGCGCTCGGTATGACACTTGACGTTTGACGTTTATTTATTTTAATTTACGTAGCTTGGATGAAATGGTGTAGAGCCAACTTTTTTTTTTAATTTTGAGATTTCAAGTGCATGCTAAGATTTTCGGCATTTTGAAAATAGCATGGCCTCTTCCTAATATTAAATATAAATAGATACGCAGTAAATTTCATCCTCTTACCAAAGGAAATTGAATTACAAAATTGATTAATTTTTTGTAGACTTTATTTCTAGTATCATTATTTTAAGAACAATGATCGGTTGCATAACGATAAAAATAATGTTAATAAGATCAGAATCCAGACTAAAACGGGAGTTAAAGTGAAGATTTTTTCCCTCTCACTAAATGGACTGTATTATTTTCTGATAAAAACTGTACACACTGTATAAGAAATATCTTCCTCCTACTGTAAGCATTTCGTATGCAAGTTATCATTTTCACAGAGTAAAGAAAGATTGAAAAAATAATAATATACAATACAGTCGAGGGATTTCTCAAAGAAATTAATTTCAATTCCCCAGTTTCGTTTGTTGTTCATTAAACCCTTTCCACACCTATAAGATCACTTTATGACAATATTTTATATCACTTTCCCTAAATTGCATTACGTAACATTTAAACGCTTCCTTGCCAAGATTAATTATAAAATTGCCTTATTTACAGGTAAATATTACGTACCACTAAGCGTGGAGTACGCTTGTGTGGCGCGACAGCTCGGTGCATTAGAGGAACGACCTCTAGCGGCATTACATCCTGTTACAATTCATGTCAACTTTCAACCCTGTCTTGACTGTCGCGTTAAAAGAGAACCAGAAGCAAGATGGCGGCCGGCACATTAATTAAAAATCGAACAAGATTAACTAGAGCTAAGTACACTCGAGATAAAGTAATTAGAGTGATGGTTACTAAAAGAGCTGTAATTACACTGGTGTCAAGCATTTTTGAGCTGGAATCACACTAGCAAGAGCCAAATGGGACTACAAATTAGTCAAAAATATCTTTGAGCTATATTAAAGTGCACTCAAGGAACGATAGTTAAGCTAAAAAATTGAAGTATACTACTCTCAAGACATGCTATCTAGAGTCAGGTACTAAACCTGTGTTAACTTATCTAACCAAGGTGTGTGTGTGTGAGAGTGCACTCGAGCCAAACAAACTAAAGGCACTTTAAAAAATGCAGCCTAATGATAACCTTAAAAAAATACTTAAGCCATATGGACTTATTAATTATGTTAATTAAAGTTATGTGTAAATGTGGCGCAACAAGGCCGTACTGTGCATTACCTCAAACTTTACGATAATGTTATTAAACCAAATGTGTACAAGCGCACCGATCCTACCAGCATCATACTTTTAATGGTCTAATGGTAAAACTATGTATGTGGAATAATTATATCACCATTTATTTATTGTAAATTAATGATTCAATTATAAAGTATAAAAAAATTATGTTTGAAATTTGATGACTGGCATTGTTAATTTTATAAAAAAATAAGATATTTAATATATCTTTAGTGATAGCAAAATTACTGTTTTTTTATACGAAAAGTAAAGATTGAAAAATTGTAAATTGACCTATTAAGGTTTATATACTATTTTGTATGAATTTTATAATTATCGTAAAAATATATAACATTCATAACAATGTTAACTCTGGTTGAATAGATACAGGTGCTGGTCAGTATACATTTAAAAAAAAAACTTGTTAATAATACCGAGTATATTTTTTTATATACTGTGTAAATAGTGTTTTTTATCTGTATAATCTATATTATAATGTGTTTAGCCTTATGTTTAAATGTAAATATAATGTTTAATCGATATTTTTAAAATATTTATTTATATAAATAACAAATTCATATTTTTTCTATTTCCATTACTTTTTCTACCTACTTAGTACCCTGTTAGAGTCTAAGTGAAATTATTATAATTTATATAACATTTTACATTCCATGGTTAAATCAGAAGTTATGTTGATTAAAAAATACATACTTATATATAAAATGTATATTGTATTATATATAGTTTAAATATTTGCTTTAATTTTTTCGAGTCATGTCATAATAATATTTTAGAAAACCGGTAAAAATTTAACGTGGTAGCGGGACTCGAACCTGCGCCTCTTGGAAACTAACCAACGGACATTTCCTAAGAGTACGGTTACCAAGAGGCCCTGTGGCAATGCCGCTACATTCAAATATTTAATAGTTTTTTCAAATATTTTTCCATTTTTTGTGTGGAATAACACTTTATAAATATTAAAATTGTCTATTATAATATAAGTTTTGTAAATAAAAAGGATTTGAGGGAGAAAGTGTCAGTGTTGTAAGTTTCGGCTGTGATATATGTTCGTACCTAGTCAAGTGCAGGTGATGCTTGACAAACTGATTTTATTTTTCAAAGAAATAACATTTTTATGTGTATTTTATTATTTTGTTTTTGTTGTATTTACCGCCATATTTTTATTTTTATTTTGATGTAATTTTTGTTTTTAAATCAGATTACTATTAACCATAGAAATTAAACTGTGAATATGTTTACACAGAGTGCATATTAGTTCAAAACAAATAAAATAAATGTTTTAAAACATGTAATAAATTAATTAGAGCGTAAACCTGCTAAATCCGTTTTTGTATGTACTCGTACATTTATATACCATTCAAAATTGTAAAAAATTCAAAATATACCTTTATTTTATAGAATAGAGAATGAAAATAAATTTTCGAAATTGTCAACATCTGATAATATTCGTATACGTAAGTTTGTAAAAAAAAATCTAAAACGTGTCTTCTGAAAATTTGCAATTTGTTAGCAGGTTTGGACTCTAAGCCAAGTAAATAAGTCTTCTTCTATTAAAATTTCATTAATATTTTTCTGTACAATCTGTTATAAATATACTGTTTAACTAGTTTTATAGAAGTGCAAATATATTATTGTACCAATTTATCTGTTGCTTTAATTAATCTTTACAAAATATTATAGTGTTAAGTACTTCACTTAGTTCCCTCTGCCTACCCTGCTGTGTGTGGAATACAGCGTGAAGCTGATTTAGTATTTTTCAGTTTTCATTCAGTTTTTTTTTATATTATGCATATTGCAGATAATAAAATTTACTTTAATAAAAATAGACTGTTAAACTTTACTTTAAAGGTGCTGAACTTTTTTAATAATAAATAAATATATTTTGAATAACATTTTTATTGCGTCGCGGCGGCTATAAAATATTTCTATGTAAGTATATATAATAATCAGTGCCAAAATGATAAAGGAAGTGTAAAATAATATGTAAATTCCTTAGTATGAGTGATAAAATGTTACATTGTTAATATTACAAACTTCTTTATATTTCCTTTCCAAATTACTTAAAAAAATATACTCGCAGCTGAATAGTGTGTAATTTTTATTGTAAAAAAAAAATTAAGCAAGGTGGGCTAAATTGAAGAACTGCTATTGTGCGCCTTTATAAGTAAATAAGATTGTTTAATTTCCGTTATTTTGTCGTTTTATTTCATTCTAGTAATAACATTCGTCTTCTGCCTATCTAAATAACTACTTATGTTAAATAATATGGTTATTATTTATATTTTTGGTGCATAATTCTCATTCATGTTTGATCGTCGTTGTTGATTTCAAAATCAAGTCATTGATTTGTTAAGCGGAGAGCTTACTTTATCAGTAATTGAATTTACTAGTAATAGAAATTTTGTAATTATATATGAAAAATACATTTAAATATTTTATAGTATTGTTTAATTTTTGCCCCTTTGAATATGTTCTAAGTATAAGTATTTTAATGTAGTCTATTTTGGTAGGCGTATTGAAATTAATAAAAAACACTGTTGCTTTCTTCATAACGATCATATTTTGTAGATAATATTACATATAAGGTAGGTGACCTATGTAAGGCCCAGTGCCTAAATAAGGTCCATATTTAAAATATACAAAACTACAAAGTTAAGCGGATTGAGCTCTCGTCGTCGAGAGTCTAACACTAATGGCCTAAGATCCCATTGCTTAAATCTGTAGGGATCTGTTTTTCTAATGAAACTTATATTTAAGAATAATACATGATAGTAGAATAGATTACACTAGGGTTGCCTAAAAGAATCCTGCCGCAATCACCTTTAATATTTTTTTTCGTAATGCGTTTTTGAAGAAAATTGCACTCATATGTTTTTTATGTGAATCCCATATCATTTGAAAGAAAATCACATAAGGAATTGGAAAAACAATGGTTGCCAGCTCTCAGTCTGCCGCAAGCCAAGGGTTGCCTGGTTTAAACAGGTCACTTAATGGTAATATTTGAATTTTTTAAGGGATATTTGCACTCATGTGTTTTTTTATGAATTATATATCAAATTAAAGCTTATTTTTTTCGCGAACGCTTAAAAAAGATACTATAATTTTGAAGTCAGTTCCAAGTAAACAAACAGGCTTAGGCCTCGTTCGTACGGCGACTTTTTGTAGTACGACAAAAAGTAGTTTCAATAGAAAAAATGCATTTGCGTGGATAAGTTCACACGGAAGACATTTTGAATCGCGGCTAAATTTTATCGCGCACTGCTCCATTTCAAGCGCCCGGCGACTGAACGGCGGAACTCCCTACTGCTGTTCTGACGAGAGACAAAAAGCCGCTTGCATTACGGTCAGTACGCCGCGAGCATTCAAAGTGGTCGTATGCGTATTTATGGCGACGGAACGTGGCTCCGATGTCGTCGCAGATAAATCCCGAATTGCTCATTATATCAGAGTTTCCCAACCTTTTCTTGATCAAGGACCACTTTAATGTCATTCTTGGTAGCAGGTACCACTACCACTATGTAGGTATAATAAATCTAATAAATCAGCTTCACGCTGTATCCCGCACACAGCAGGGTAGGCAGAAGGAACCTAGTGTTAAGACTCCGTTCCCCACTTTCTGCCGAATTCTGGAGGCATTGCGTGTTGTGTGGCAGAACTCAACGCCGCGCTTAACCTCGACACGAGAGTGAAGAAATGGAAATATAAATTTAAGTAAATATTTCATCTCCTCGAGTGGGGATCGAACCCACAACCAGTCGGTTTTACAGTCGCACCTCGTGCCACTGCGCCACGACTGGCCTCACCTGGCCTGGTCTAACAAAGATTTAGCTATGATAATGAAACAAAAACTTAGAATAAAAAGGTAAATTCACAATTTGTACTGGGGAGTCGGGAGTTCTCACGAGAAGAAGACCTTGGTTCACGTCGAGAATTATTTTTCTTTTTTTATATATTTTTCCCCCCTTTTTCTTTTTTTTTCCAATATATAATTAATAATTATTATCTGAATATAATTTTTAATTTTTAAAAATATAATTTTCAAAAAAAATCGGTCCTCGGTCATTCCGGCACTATTTTTCAAACGTAAGAAAATAGTTTAAGGCATTTATAATAATTATAATATAAAATCTTTATTTCTAAAATAAAATTGTAATGACATTAAATTTACAAATAATATAGATTATTATTAATTATTATCAATAAAATACTATACGGGCACAAAGATGTAACTGTAACGCGGCGGTTGTGGGTTCGATCCCCACTCGAGGACATGAAATTTATATATAAAATTTGGCAGAAAGTGAGGAACGGAGTGTCTTAACACTAGGTTCCCTCTGCCTACCCTGCTGGGTATGAGATAGAGCGTGTAGCAAATTTGTTTATTTAAAAAATCGATACTGCTAGTACTTTTGCTTTAACCATTTCCACGTCTTACTGCCGTGAAAGACGGATAAAAAGTGATTTAAGATCGCTCGTTTGAACTGGCAAATTGTACGCTATATAAAATCTCTTTCGTCGGGTTTTTACGCCGCTACTTTTTGTCTCCCGTGCGAACGAGGGGTTAGTAATTCGATATTGTAGTAAGGCTGTTGTAGCATAGCTATTCCATATTTTCTTAATTAATAAAAAAATATCCGCAGTAATTGTCGCCCTTCATTATATTAAGGAAATATGATATAGTTAATTTAATGCCTTATAGTAGATCGATATTTGTAAACATTTTTACAAATATCGATTAGTCGTTTTAAAATGATAATTTAAATGAGTATTAGTATTTAGAAAACAGATTTAGTAAACACTCAATATCATGGATTCATTATTTCACTTGAAAAATAAGGATGATTTTATTTTTAAATAGTTTTCTGTATGTTTAATATAATGATAATCGTCATTTAATAGGTGAACAATTAGAATAAACATCGATTTTAAGATTGACCTTCTATTATAATATTTTACTGTAAAACATGAGGCAGACCGCGCATTTGATCGTCTATTCTCATAGTCAAACGGAACCGGAATAAAATATTTCAAATGATGGCAACCTTTGCTTGCGGTAGTTATTTTCAAGGCAACCATGTGTAGTAATGAGAAAAAAATAAGCTTTAATTTGATATATAATTCATAAAAAAATTCAAATATTACCATTAAGTGACCTGTTTAAAATAGGCAACCCTGGGCTTGCGGCAGACTGAGAGATGGCGACTATTGTTTTTCCAATTTCTTATGCGATTTTCTTTCAAATGATGTGGGATTCACATAAAAAACATATGAGTGCAATTTTCTCCAAAAACGCATAACGAAAAAAATTAATTGAAGGTGATTACGGCAGGATTCTTCTAGGCAACCCTCATGTAATCTATTCTACTATCATGTATCATTATCAAATATAAGTTTAATTACAAAAACAGATCCCTACAGATTTAAACAATAGGATCTCGACTTATAAGATTTGACAAAAATCCAAACTAGTTAGAATGTCACAGTAAGAATGAAGATGAGCGTACTCAGGTCGTTTGGGCACGTCGAAAGAATGAGTGATAAAAGAATTGCAAAAAATATAAGTATATGAAAGTGTGTGTTAAGAGTGACAGAGGGATACCTCAGTTGATTTAGAAGATACAGTGTTGATGATACTGGAGAAAAGTCACGAAAAAGCCGATACGACGTGGGTACCGAAGTAAAAGCGCGTCTATCTCCACCTTAAAGGCGGCAACACACCTCTAGCTCCTCTGAAGTTACACGGGTGCGTCTGCGGTGTGTCTTTTCTTTTCCATAAAAAAAGTGAATAAATATGTTTGAACGTACCTTTTCACCAGCTTAATTACTTTTAATGTACCTGAATACCGTATTAGGCCTCGTCTGCGCGGCGACTTTTTGTAGTACGACAAAAGATAGTTTCAATAGAACAAATGCATTCGCGTGGATACGTTCACACGGAGGAGATTTTAATTCGCGGCTAAATTTTATCGCGCGCTCCTCCATTTCAAGCGCCCGGTGACTGAAATAGAACATATGGAACTCCCTACTACAGTTCTGACGAGAGACAAAAAGTCGCTTGCATTACGGTAAGTACGCCGCGAGTATTCAAAGTGGTCGCACGCGTATTTATGGCTCTTTATAACAGGATTATTGCTCATAACAGGATTATGGCTCTTTATAACAGGATTGCTCATTATAACAGGGATTCCCAACCTTTTCTTGATCAAGGACGACTTTTATGTAATTCTTGGTAGCAGGTACCACTATATAAGTGTAATAAAGATTAACTGTGATAATAAAACAGAAACTTTAGCTAAAACTAAGAATATTTTTACGAGAAACTTGTGTAATTCCCAGTAAGTTTAGGTAGTAAGGTTTCATTATTAAAAAAAGATAGCATTTGACGTTTTATGTTTTAAAAAAATGTAAAACTGCTACAAAATATCATTAAAATATAAAGGTAAATTTTACAACTTATATTGTAGTTATAATAGCTCAACTGGGGAGTCGGGAGTTCTCACCAAGCCTTGGTTCGCATCGAGGGTTGTTTTCTTTTTTTTAAATATTTTTCCCCCTTTTTCCTTTTTTTTCAATTTATAATTATTATTCTTCTTCCTGGTATTAATCGTGGCTTTTGCCAGGGTCTGCCTTCCTGCTCAAGCTACTTCACTATGCACGGTCTTTAGCGTCGTCGGTGGTTAGACCATTGGCTCTCACGTCCTGCATCACGACATCCAACCAGCGCTACCTTGGGCGTCCAATAGGTCTCACTCCAGAGACTGACATAGTAAGGCACTTGCATCCGACATAGTTCTTAGGTCGGCGCGTAACGTGACCAAACCATCTCAGGCGACGCTCTTGGAGCTTATCCGCTACGTCATGAACTCCAAGACTACCTCGAATGAATGTGTTGCGTATGCAGTCCGACCGCGTTACGCCGCACCTCTATTTCAGCATCTTCATTTCCGTGAAGTGAAGCTCCTGAGTGTGCCGAGATAGTGCTGGCCAACATCCGCTGCCGTATAAAAAAACCGGTCGGATGATGGTCTTGTATATCTTATATATCCTTGTACCACACCAGTAACCTCCCACTATTTGGGCCAAGCAGCGCTTATCCGGCTATAGACATCGTAATCGATGCCTCCAGACTCGTGCATAACGGATCCAAGGTACCTGAACTTTTCCGACTTAACGACTGATTCAGGACCTATAAGGATACTGTTCGAATCCGGGCTCCCGCAGGCCATATACTCGGTCTCGGTCTCGGTCGGTCATGGAGGCTGGTCTTGGATGTAAGCCGAGACAATATCGAGCACCACATTGAATAAGAACGGACTAAGAGCCGAGCCCTGGTGAGCTCCTACTGTAACTTGGAAGGGTTTAGTGTCACCAACAGCAGTCCTAACTACAGAAGCGGAATCGTGGTACAAGTCTCTGATAATCTCAATATAGGCCCCAGGGATCCCTTTGGATCGCAATGCCCACCAGATGCACTGACGAGGCACACAGTCAAAGGCCTTCTGCAGATCTAAAAAGGCCACATGCAGAGCTCTCAGTTTTTCCCTGTATGCCTCCATTAATGTTCTGAGGGCGAAAACGGCGTCCATAGTGCCCGATCCTGGTTGAAATCCATATTCAGACTCAGAGATAGTACAATAGTCAATATATAATTATTATCTAAATATAATTTAAAAACATAATTTACAAAAAAAAATCGATCCCCACTCGAGGAAATGAAATATTTATCTGGTGTCGAGGCAAAGCACGGCGTTGAGTTCCACCACTCAACACGCAAAACCTCCAAAATTTGGCAGAAAATGGAGAACGGAGTGTCTTAACACTAGGTTCTGTCTGCCTACCCTGCTGTGTGCGGGATACAGGTAACAAGTAAATTGTACGTGATTTAAAATCTCTGTCGCCGGGTTTTTACGCCGCGACTTTTTGTCTCCCGTGCGAACGAGGGGTAGGCAAACGGTCGAAGCAAAAAATTTTTTTGTAATGTAATTTTAAATCTGTGTTACGGCTTCTAAAGTACTTATTAAAATGAAAAACAGTAAAAGACAGTTTTTATCTACATTAAATGGTCAAAATAACTAATATACTAATTTATATGCTGAGAGTAAGGGATAAATGAAATATGAGTCGATACAGCTTTATATAAATATGAGTCTATAGCCTGTGTTATGCATTTATAATGACAATTAAAACGGACAGATGGACAACAAAGTGATCCTATAAGGATTTCGTTTTTTTCCTTTTAAGGTACAGAACCCTAAAAATTTATTATTTTTTAGTTTAATTATCCATACTGTTGTGCACTAAATAATTATCCGTTTAACTCTTTTGGGAATTGATTTGATTTTGATTGCAAAAATTGTCATATTTAATACAAAAATGTTCAGTTATTTCTTATTTGTCTAGGTAAACTGTAACTGCACGCACACTGCAAACGTAATTTTTTACATAAATTCCGCAAAAAATCCAGGTTAAAATATAGATTATATATTGCTACACAAATCACTATGTATCATACAGCAATTGCGAGAACTACATAGCTGTTTGAGAAAGTCTCAACTTATATTGGAGAATATTAAATATTGAAATCTCGGTCTATATTATAATCATATAATGTCGAGTTTTTCCTGTCATCACACAAACAATGATTGAAAACTAAAGATTTTCACATACTTTCCGCAGAATTTTCAAAGCATCGCGTATTGAGTAGCTTTAGCGCTTTGCCTTTTTACCAAAATAAAGAAATGAAAATATTAATAAATTATATCTCTTTTTCCAAAGTGCAACTGAATTAACAATTGTCGCATTTAAAGTCACACACTTGTGCCACTGTGTCACGATGGCATCATTAAGTAATTTAAGTCTTTTGGTTATTTTATTTAGTCATTTATTCGATTTGATTCTTTTTTTTCGAACTGGAGCTTTATGTTGTTAGCGCTACTGGCTTTTACAGCGACACCGGGTGGGTAGGGAAAAGGCTTCTCTATCTCTGAAAAATTTGCAATCACTATGTGGCACTTGTAAGTTTGCTGACGGCGGTAAGGGCGTCCCCTGCGGGACGTGAATCTTGCCTTGCGGCAGTCGAGCAGACTGGATTTTGCTCGCAAAATTTGTTATATTTTAAGAGAAATATTTAGGTATACGGTATTTAAGCTATTATCAACGTAAAATAAATATTTAAAAGTATTAAAACTAAAAGTGCAAAACGGATTTTTTTTGTAAATTTCACCAATATGGCCACGACAACTAATATACTTATTTATATGCTGAGAGTACGGCCTCGTTCGCACGGCGACTTTTTGTAGTAGTTTCAATAGAACAAAGACATTCGCGTGGATACGTTCACACGGAAGAGATTTTGAATCGAATAGAACATATAGAACTCCCTACTGCTGTTCTGACGAGAGACAAAAAGTTGCTTGCATTACGGTCAGTACACCGCGAGCAGTCAAAGTGGTCGTATGCGTATTTATGGCAACGGAACGTGGCTACGATGTCGTCGCAAATAAATCCCGAATTGCTCATTATATCGGGGTTTCCCAATCAAGGACCACTTTTATGTCATTTTTGGTAGCAGGTACCACTACCACTATGTAGGTATAATAAATCAAATAAATCAGCTTCACGCTATACTCAACGCCGCGCTTAACCTCGACACCAGAGCGAAGAAATGGAAATATAAATTTAAGTAAATATTTCATCTCCTCGAGTGGGGATCGAACCCACAACCAGTCGGTTTTACAGTCACACCTCGTGCCACTGCGCCACGACTGGCCTCACCTGGCCTGGCCTGACAAAGATTTAGCTATGATAACAAAACAAAAACTTTAACTAAAACTAAAAATATTTTGACGATAAATTTTTGTAATTCTCCGCGAAGGCAAGCAACTCTAATCTGAATCTCGAAAACGGCTCCAATAGTTAGATTTTTGGAGAGTGATAAATCGATCTAGTACGGTTTCATTTTTAGAAAGCGATGTTATTTGACGTATTATCAATGTTTTTAAAAAATGTAAAACGGCTACTAAATATCATTAGAATAAAATGGTAAATTTCACAATTTGTACTGGGGAGTCGGGAGTTCTAACGAGAAGAAGACCTTGGTTCACGTCGAGGGTTATTTTTCTTTTTTTTTTTATATTTTTCCCCCTTTTTTCTTTTTTTTCCAATATATAATTAATAATTATTATCTGAATATAATTTCTAATTTTTAAAAATATAATTTTCAAAAAAAATCAGTCCTCGGTCATTCCGGCACTATTTTTCAAACGTAAGAAAATAGTTTAAGGCATATATAATAATTATAATATAAAATGTTTATTTCTAAAATAAAATTGTAATGACATTAAATTTACAAATAATATAGATTAATATTAATTATTATCAATAAAATCGCTCGTTTGAACAGGCAAATTGTACGCGATATAAAATATCTTTCGCCGGGTTTTTACGCCGCTACTTTTTGTCTCCCGTGCGAACGAGGGGTTAGGTCTCGTTCGCACGGCGACTTTTTGTAGAACGACAAAAAGTAGTTTCAATAGAATAAATGCATTCGCGTGGATACGTTCACACGGAAGAGATTTTAATTCGCGGCTAAATTTTATCGCACGCTGCTCCATTTCAAGCGCCCGGCGAGTGAAATAGAACATATGGAACTCCCTACAGCTGTTCTGACGAGAGACAAAAAGTCGCTTGCATTACGGTCAGTACGCCGCGAGCATTCAAAGTGGTCACGTATTTATGGCAACGGAACGTGGCTACGATGTCGTCGCAGATAAATCCCAAATTGCTCATTATATAAGGGTTTTCCAACCTTTTCTTGATCAAGGACCACTTTTATGTCACTCTTGGTAGCAGGTACCACTATGTAGGTATAATAAATATTAACTATGATAATAAAACAGAAACTTTAACTAAAACTAAAAATATTTTTACGAGAAACTTCTGTAATTCCAATAATTAGATTTTTGGAGAGCGATAAATCGATCTAGTAAGGTTTCATTTTTAGAAATCGATTTTATTTGACGTATTGATTGATAAATGTTTTTAAAAAATGTAAAAGGGCTGCAAAATATCATTAGAATACAAAGGCAAATTTCACAGTCTATATCGTAGTTATAGCTCGACTGGGGAGCCGGGAGTTCTCACGAGCAGAAGATCTTGGATCACGTCGAGGGTTATTTTTCTTTTTTTTTTTATATTTTCCCCCCTTTTTTCTTTTTTTTTCAATATATAGTTATTATCTAAATATATTTTTTAATTTTTAAAAATATAATTTACAAAAAAAATCGGTCCTCGGTCATTCCGGCAGAATTTTTTAAACGTAAGAAAATAATTTAAGGCATTTATAATAATTATAATATAAAATCTTTATTTTTAAAATAAAATTGTAATTACATTAAATTTACAATTAATATAGATTATTATGAATTATTATCAACAAAATACTATACGGGCACAAAGATGTAACGAGGTGGTTGTGGGTACGATCCGCACTCGAGGAAATGAAATATTTATTTAAGTTTAAATTTCCATTTCTTCGCTCTGGTGTCGAGTCAAGCACGGCGTTGAGTTCCGCCACTCAGCACGCAATGCCTCCAGAATTCGGCGGAAAGTGACGAACGGAGTGTCTTAACACTAGGTTCCCTCTGCCTACCCTGCTGTGTATGAAATAGAGCGTGTAGCAAATTTATTTATTTAAAAAATCGATACTGCTAGTACTTTTGCTTTAACCATTTCCACGTCTTACTGCCGTGAAAGACGGATAAAAAGTGATTTAAAATCGCTCGTTTGAACAGGCAAATTGTACGCTACATAAAATCTCTTTCGCCGGGTTTTTACGCCGCTACTTTATGTCTCCCGTGCGAATGAGGGGTAAAGGATAAATGAAACATGAGCCAAAACTGCGGTTTATAGCCGGCGTGACGTGTCAACAATTAAATGCGTTTTTCTCTAAAACTATTCGTAATTTTGAAATAGTGTAAAGAGCAAATTTTATTTTCGTTTAACGTAGAAAATTAATAAAGTATTTAAAAGGATAAGGATTGATACTATTATGGACAAACATCCCTCACATTAAAAAAATATGTTCAAATTATTATTTTTAGACAGAAATATACCCACTGTATGTTATACTTAGAACATACAAATGCTGTCGCTGACTTTTTTGTAGACCTTATTAAGAGGAATAGTACTCCAGTACATTGTTTTCATGTAGGACTTGACTTAGGATACCTAGGTACTTACTCTTTTCATTTATCATATTTATGTCAAATTACATTAAAAAATACAGATAATAAACTATATATAAACCTTCTCTGAGAAATACTCTACCTAATGGTGAAAATCCCATCAAAATCCATTGGGTGGTTTAGAAGAGAGAAAGGCCAGACAGAGGCGGAAGGCGACTTTATTTAATAATATACAGGCCAGGTACTTTATATATACAGGGTGGAAGAGGCAGCGCTCCATTTACGGAAACAGCATATAGGGTAAAATATATCAAACCTATACCTAAAGACATTAATCAAGATGCCTCAACAGTTTGGACGTAGGATTTTTTTTTCATTTCACGATTTTTATCCATACCTGTATTTCGTGTGACGCGATTACGTATAGCATATACCCAATAACATAAACACTTACTACTACAAAAATACTACTAAAGGTTGAACAACTTTGAACTTTATCGGGAATACATAACGACTCGATTTCGAAATGAGGCGTGTGCGGCGGTGTTCCTTTGATAGGTTTATGTGTGCGTGCGTCATCCTTACAAATGGCGTTTTGTTTTAAAATGACAATTTTATTATTTTGTTTGAAAAAAAAAACTTTTTCATTAACAGTTTACCTAATTTATTTAATTTATTATATTAGTTCCACCTAAGTAGCATATAAAATTTTAATTTACTTTGTACCGCAGAATATCGAATTGTAGAATAATAACACTATACTGAGGCCGTCATGGCATAGCGTGACGGTTGTGAGTTCGATTCCCAATCAGTCTTTATGAATTATTATCATTTCCTCGCTCTGGTATAAAGACAAAACGCAGTATTGAGTTAAGCAACTGGAACATGCAATGTTCGGCAAAATTGGAAAAAGAAAACAATTGGATCCGAAAACACTCGGTTTACGCTGTCTATATACAGGATACAGCGTGAATCAAATAGAATTTTAAAAATAAATCAAAAACAAAAAAAAATCTTCACATGATGATTGATAGCAGAGAAAGGGAAAAAGGAAAGGCGTTACACTCAAACGAAGATTTTATGTAATTAATTATCATAACATCTTTTATTCTATATTATTATTTTAAATTTTACATGCTTACTTCAAAACATTAAGAAAGAAATAATAATATTTAACATCTGGATAATATACAGCTCTATTTATGATCCACTTAAACGAGTTAAAAAAATTATATTATAATATATTTTGTATTGCAAAATATTCCATTGTTACAAATACATTAAAAAAAAACAGTTATCCAATGCAGGTGGGAGGTAATCAAACTGTAGGACTGAAGATCGAAGACGTTGGACTGTATGCATTATGATATAATTATATTTTTTTATCATATATCAAAATTTCTCTTAATAATGGCATTTGAAAACTTATACAAAAAAATATAAATTTCTTTAAAAATTTTATATACCCACCAATTTTTTTTCATATACATACAGACCGACGTTTAATTCAAAAAGCAAATGATAGTAAGTGCATTTTATCATAACAAAATATATGTAGCTTTTTTCACTTATCATTAATTATATTATTTACAAGACACTGTATCTACTGAATGATATTTTAAAAATTATCACAAAGATTTTCCTCTACTATACTACTAAGATTTCGATACGTTAAAGCGCATTGTGCTGTTCATTATATTTAAATTAATGCCAAAAATATATTAAATATTGAATTAAAAACCACCATTTGACCATTAATTTAATTAATATAATATACATATTTAAATAAAGATTAATAATAAAAAATCAAGCCATTCCGTTATGGCAACACATATACCAGTGTTGCCAGATTAAAAAACGTAATTATATAAACTAAATATAAAATTCACAGCAAAATGCACTTTAACATGGGAGAAAGCGATCAATTTACAATTATATTTAACAACCATTGTTATTTACAAGATGTCGCCGGTCACGACTTCAATAGGATCGTTACAATACAATCCATCTTTCTATACAAAAATATAAAATCACGAATTAAATAATAATAATAATAAACAAAGCTGCTTAATGTTTTGGGATGTAATTTTTTTTCTATCCACTACGTACATACATACATGATTTTTGCCTTTAGGCGTATTTATTGCAACAGTTGACTACGCTAAGCTTTTAAAATTATGCTGAAACGAGGTGTTTGCGTTTAAATAAGTAGATAATTTATTTAATTACACATTATATTGTCACGCTTTAGTTAACAAATTTCAAGAAAAACAAAACGATTTACAATCAATCAATTAAATTGTTGTAGGCATCGAAATTTTTATCGAGAAATTTGTATAGAGAATATCGAGTTCAAATTACAATTAAAACCTAAAAAATAATGAAACATTATTTTAAAATTAAAAAAAGAAACTCATTCATTAATTTTCTTTTTCAATAAAATATAAAATACGTGAAATTTATCACACAACAGGAAATAAAATAAAATATATTTTTATATATATTCTTTCAAGTAGATGAAAAATATCGATATTTTTGATTTAAACACGTGACAATACATATAAAAACCGGCAAGCGAATCCCGCACTTGGAAAAAAAGGATCATCTGGAACAGGGACGTTACAGATACGAACGATAACACTTCGATACCAATACACGAAAAACCAAAACCATATCGATTTAGGTTACAAAAAAAAACAATTATACAATTATTTCGGATTTCGAATATCTACGGTTATGGATTTTGAGATTTTTTTTAATGAATCTTTGATAGATTCGGTTACGGATAGTTTTGGTTACGGTTCCGTGACATCCCTGTTCAGTAATATAATAGGAAACACCAAATCACCAAGTGACAACCAATTGAATCACAAATAAAAATTAAGTATCGAAATGAACACAAATTTCGTATATGGCTCAGCCTACTTACTAAATAATTTAGGCGGTAATTTCAAGGCCATCCCTAAAAGTAATTAAAAAATACACTGCAGTGTTAACTCCAAATAACGTCATTCGATTGAACGACATACTCCCCAAAATTGTCGAAATCACTCTGGTTGGTTTAGCTTGTTTTCTATATAATAGTACCTCTATATTCATAAATTGCAATAAAAATTAACAACTGCAGTTTTTGTATGTCTTCTATTGTTATATTATATGACACGTAACTAATACAGCTGTGAGTAGGCATCATATGTATCGAACATACATATATGTCCTTTGGATTGAATATTTAAATTACCATGCATATATTGATTGTTGTTAATTAGTTATATCTTGTCTATACTTTTTCATATTCTTAGTTACTCCAAAACCTTTAAACAAGAAAACGAAAAGAATATTTTCTGTCTTGTTAACTAACGGCCATTTCATATAAAGCGACTTCTGATCCCTTCAGTACCGTTATGTAGAGTTTCCACTATAGTTGTAGCGCAAAGCAGAAATGTATTCATTCGGTCATGTTCGTTCCATTTTCAAAATTGGAATTTTGACCTCATCGATATGACTTTACAATCTCAGATAAGAAAAAAAAAACATTTTTTTTTTAATAAATAGCATGTTTTAATTGAGATTATTTACCCTGACCAAATAGTAATTACGACTTTTTTTGTAATTTATAAAAACTTCAAATACGTATTAAAATTTCCAAAATTTTCTTTATACACGAATATACAAATTAATTCGCACGAAAACAATTTATTTAGGTTTTATAAAAAAACCGCTTCTTTCATATTAAACATTCACTTCAAAAAGGTTGTTAGTTAATTTCTTTGGGAACGTTGAGCAACTTTCTAGGAGGGAATATCGCACACTGGGCTAAGGGCGTAGTCTTACTACGAGATGACATACACGGATAATGGCAATAATATACTTTTTTATAATGAATGATTGCGTAAACATTAAAATAAACTCAAATTGACACGTTTTACTATTTTATGAATAACCAATTTACTAAGAGACTAAGCCATAAAACCTTAGGCCTCATCGAATTGGTTAATAAAAGGGAAGAACGAAGAAATAACAAACAGAATATTTTGCAAGTCCTTCGCAAATCACTGGGAACCTAGGGTTGCCAACTATCAGAAAAAGAGAGCTTATTAAGTCTATTTATTAAGCTAGAGTTACCAGAAACTAGACTATTTAGAAAAAAAATGAAGCAGATTGCGCTAAGTGTTTCTATGTAGGTTTTGATTTTTACAATAATTATTTATCCTATGCATTTTTCTTGCAAGTTGGCAGCCCTGTTTGGGACGTTAGCCCGAAGTATTCACAACAAAAATTCGTTGTTTTCGAGTCAGGTACAGTCGACCGTGAATGTATCATTTACGCCATTTCGGTTTAAAAAAGTAATAATACTAAATCAATGAAATTAAATCGTGAAAATCGTAATTACAAATACAATTTCCCATTATTATTAAGTGTTTCACATTTATTTAAATAAAATATGTCGTGTTGACAAATTTATTTTATTTTTTTTATTTTATTTACACGTTCCAAAAACTAAAAAAAAAATATTAAATCAAAGGTCAAATTGACAATAAAATGGCGTAAACAATATGGAAGAACCATTTGTGTTACAAAACGTGACAACACTGCGCGTAACTAAGTTACGGTAACAGACCGACATCAAAAGAATTAAGTCCATTGATTAATGCACAGTGCGATCGCATTTTGTTGTTATAATAATGTATTTATAGCGTTATATTAATAATATTATTATGTAAAAAAGGAAGTAGTTTACATTTCATATCGGGCCGTTCGGTTTCCGACTCTTACAGATCCAGAGGGGACATTTCTTTTATGAGAAAGCGCCTTATTTATACAGATTAAAAAAAAATTATAATAACATAACTAGACAAAGTTGAGTAAAATACAATCAAACATTATGTAAGATATATTACAAAATCTCATATATTTTAATGTGATGGTAAATACTGTTTCCCTTATTATGACATATATATATATATACCAATATTATATTTTTTGACTTTTAACTAAACCATTTTAACTAAACTAGGTCTAGTTATAAACAGAGTACAAAAACCGAGATGTCCAATAGTAATCCAATATTCCCAGTGGCCATTTGTTTTGTGATGGTGGTGCTTACTTTATGACACGTATATATAAATATATATGTATATATAAATATATAGAAATGGCTTATCAACACTATTCATCGCTAAATTACACCAGAAACGTTTCCTAACTATCCTAACACCTAGCGGGTTTCGGAACCCATTGAAAAAAAAAATCCGTAAAACAAATCAATAAAAACAACTATAATTTACTTATACACCTATTACGCGTTACAAAAATCCTATAATAATAATATGACGTGATAAATAAACATATAAGATACATATAAAAAATGTTTTCTTTTATACCATTATACGTACCTTAGACTCTGCTATATACATTATGTACAGGGAGAATAATAAAAAAATAATAATTTGTACTTGCAGATAACACCGTCAAATTAAAATGATGGACTCGTCGGACGAGATGTGACGAGGTGAGACGAGATGTGACATGGTGAGACGTGACGAGACGAGAATAGACGAGACGATATAAAAAATTGCTATATTACAAGCTTATGTGAGATTTACAAAAATATGTCTTATCTACAAAGCTTCACCGTCCTCTATCTGTCGCACCGTTTAACGCCCATCTCTGAAAAATAATAAAATAGATAAGTATATACTGTAGCATCTGTAAAGTATAGTATAAGTGAGTAGTGTAGTGCGTGCGTACCGGCGCCGGCGCGCGCGTCGCGGGCGTCCTCGTCGTCGGGCAGCGCGAGCCCGAACTCGCGGCGCAGGCGCGAGCTCAGGTTCTCGCGCTGGCGCTCCGACGCCGTCGGCTGCGCGTCGAACACGCCTAGATGGAAGGAATCCAGTGTTAAGAACCACTCAACAGTCAATATTTCATAAATTGGGGAACTCAATCTTAACATCAGGTTTCCTCTGCCTACACTGCTATTATATGCGAAATAGAGCATGAAACTAAAAAAATCCAATCCATAATTATCAGGACTAACAATAAATACAATCCAATTTTGTTACAATAGAGACATTCTTAATAAAATACCATATCAACAATAGAATAAGTAAATCATGACCCAAAATGGGGCCACAACACGGATGGATGCCACTCGTTATACACTATTAACGCAATTATCAAAGTTTACGATAACGTTTTCGCTGAAACAAGCTAAATAAATACCGTACATAAATACAAACATATAAAATATATTAATGTACTATTGTCAGTATATTGGCTCATTCAGATGGCATGTGGACTTGGCACTTGTACAAGAATTACTGAATACAAATCTAAAACATAATATAAACTTTATGCTTTCAAAGTAAAGATTAAAATAGAACTGATAAATTGTGAGGCGTAAAAAAACAAGTTAATATTAATTAATTATTCAAGCGCGCATATACGTTATGCGGGACAAACAATGCATTGGTTGAAAACTTTTATGTTATTATGGTTATTTCCTAGGGAGTTTGATGTAATGTTACCATGTGTAACAAACTACGTTACTCCATATATTTAATCGAAAAATACCTAAAATTTTACTTTAAACATCAATTTTCTTTTGTAATAAAAAAAAATATGATGGTAGCATTGTGATGTGGTATGGTACTATGTGATCAATAAAATTTACATTTACAATTTTAATAAATAATATTATACATATAACGTTCACAAAAACTACCACTTGAGTCAACATGGGTCTATGATAGAACACAATATCCATAAAATTATGCGACAAAAATAAATTAATAGCGATTGTCTTCCCAACGTTGCAGATAAATATAATTAATGAAATCTACCGTTAATCGATTAAATTATACACAAAATTGTATACCATTATATCAGTGTGAGACATAGGCAAAACAAAAAAAGTATAATTTATTTAAAAAATATTAAATTTAAAATGAAATGGTTGGTATGTAAATTTTGTATTGTATGTATATCAGAAATAAAAAGTAATTAAATATTGAAATTTAAAAAAACCTGGAGTCTGTCAACAGAGGCTACCCCACCTATCACAAATCAACCAAAAATATATGTAATTTTTTTTTTAAATAAACTACTAGAAACATATAAATAGAGTTGGTTAAATAAATATCTATATTTTACCCAAATAATTCCACATTATAATATTTAAAAATAATAAAATAATAATAATTGCATATTGTGGGCACTACATACAAAATTGATAACTTGTTGGTTGTTGTACGATTAGATAATAGAATAATTTATTCTCAACATAACGAAATAACATAAAATTAAACATATAGAAGCTGAAGAGTTTGTTTGGTTGAACGCGCTAATCTCAGGTCTTACTGAAATTAATTGAAAACATCATTTTGTGATAGTATGTATGTTTCTAGAAGGTTATAGGTTATCAACTTTCAGTTATTTCTATTTGACCACTTAGATGAAGCTACAGGTAACTAGTAGTTATAAAGTTAGGTATAAAGAATTTTTTTTTTATATATCTAATAAAAATATAATAATGTTTCATTATGAAAGCCACTTATGTTTTCTAGTAACTTGTGAGTGTTGACTCATGTGTATGTCATGAATGTGTGATATGTGAGTGTATATCCCTGTGTGTTTATCACTCGTAAGGAGCAACTCCATTTGCATGATTGCCACAGATTAAATGCAATTGGCATGTGGAATGCACTCAACGGGTGTATTAGGTATTACATTTCATATGTTGAGTGCATATTAAGATGTGCATTGAGTGTATTAAAAATACTATGAATACTTTAAGTGTATTGAGTTCGAGTAAATATTAAGTGGTACACAAGCACTATAGGTATGTTGATATTAGACTCACCCTTGGGCATCTGCACGGCCAGGTCCCGGTGCAGCCTCTGCTCCAGGTCGTCCACCGCGGCCGCCGCCGCCGCGTCCAGGCGCTGCGGCGACAGCGACGCGGAGGAGCCCCGCGACCACTCGCAGCCCTCCTCGCCCGCCGCGCAGCCGCCGCACCCGTCCTCGCCGCCGCTCGCGTTCTTGTGCCGTTTGCGGTACTCCGT